>OW804097.1:6847131-6958712 GCA_942159475.1 Sthenelais limicola
TCCAGATCACTCACACATTCATTCCTTGGTATCGCAGCATCGGATTATTGTAATAAGTTATATTTGTTGAAGAACATTTCGCAGGGCTGCTGGTGAGTGTTTGGTGTATAATCCCATGGCGAAGCAGACACTAAATAGTGGTTATTAATCCTCTGTTCTATCCTATCCTCTGGAAAAAGCCTGAGAACCGCTCCAGCCAGGTACGAAAGTTATGATCGACTGGGTCGCGAGGAGGGAAAAGTAGGTCAATAAAGTATGATGGCTGCCGTGGTTAGGGCAAAAATCAAATGTTATATATGTGTTATGAACCTTTGCCGGGGAGGAATCACTGAACCAGGTTCAATGCACAATAAGACAGGGTTATAGTATATATGATTTTATTCTATCAGTGTAAAATATATCAGATATATTTTCAACTCATTCCTCAAAAGATACAGGCTACATTGTCTGCAGTTAATGACAGTTAATACTTTCGACAATAGATCCAGAATAAAAGTACACTCTAAGAAAAAAGGGTTCTTTTGGGTTCTTTTGGGTTTGAAGAACCTTGTGGTTCTCCAAAGAACCTAAGGGTTCTTCAACACCTAAAAGGGTTCTTGGGGACCATCAGGGGTTCCGTCAAGAACCATAGGGGTTCTTGGTCAATTTTAGGGTTCTTTAGCTCAAAGTGGTTCTACAAAGAACCTTCTGGTTTTGATCAATCAAGGGTTCTAGACGAAACCCCTTAATATGGTTGTTAAAAACCTAGTTCATTGTATTATTGCTTTTTTTGTTTATTTTTGTTTACTTTTATTATTGCCATCAAAGGTGATTTGTGGTATTTGTTGACTTGAAGTTTTCTAGCCTGTCCCCTGTCCCATACACGGGTGATATAATGGCCTCTCTCATCGGCTAACCATGTAAGATGCTTCATCACAATGTGCATTTATGGATAATCACTCTGGGGTCACCGATGTTATCTCTGATGGCCGTGTATTCCGCAGGTGCCTTTGACGTCATTCGTAACCTGTTAGAAATGGAAGATACAGTATGTAAAAATAACTCTTTAAATAATTGCAAATGTGTGACCTGCTCTGCGATTATGGGTCTTAAAAATTGTTACTTGGATAGCCCTAGGGGCATTATTTAACAGGAAAACTGTTAAAAACACAAAATTTACTCAAAAAAACATTGAAAATGATTTTTTTTTTTACAGATTATAGCGTGGTGGAAAACTTTGGAGAAAATTGTGTTATTGTTGCCATGGTAACCATGCATTCAGTGGAACGTCCAAATCATCAATAATGACGTTTAACCGGATTCCATGGAAACATATATATATGCCATCAAATTTTGTTTCAAATTTAAATAAAGTCAAAAGAGAATTTTCTGATGATAAAGATACTGAAAACAGATCTGAATTACGTAAATTTTCAGAAAAATGGCAATATATTATTCAGTTTATTGAAAATGATGCACATTTTGAAATCATATAAGGGTTTAACTAAAGTTTTGCAAGTAAAAACCGTACAGCAGTTTGGGCTATTTACCCCATTTCAACACATCATATTTCAGAACTTCATATCTCAGCTTCTGTTTTTCGTATCAACATAATTTTTGCTGCATATTATGTCCTAAAACACATTTTACACTTCATATCTAAGCACATAAGACCCATTTTCACAGAGCAGGTCACATATTATTGTTACCTAACCCTTTATCATATCATAAAATATTGTTATTCAGATTGTCATCGAATCAACTATTTGTACAGCCCCTCTACAAAAATTCATTAATATAACATTGCAATAAAGCCATATCCCGTCTATAGTGGTGTTTTTACGAAAAGAATTGATCACTTTCAGGACCTTAGGGGATTAATCCTTTTCTATACTCTTCATTCTGCGTATTTAAACTGAACATACTCAAGCGTGATTCGGGTGTTGCTATTCAGAAGCTCCATCAGTCCTTCCTTCAACTGCTCGACGTCATCTTTTGCTTCTTTTGGTAGGTCCATCCTGTGGTTAGAAACACATGTACATGTAATACTTATGCATACTGCCGCTTCAAATTCAGGAATTGTCCATTCAATAGAATTCTTATTCCTTTTTTAATGCTAGAGAAAATGACATCATGAATTACAAAATTGTTATTGAAATGTAACGGGAAAATAGTGCAAAAAATATTATTATAATGTTCATTTCTCTTGGCTTTTACATACTTTACGGTGATCAAGACTTTAAGAAACACATGCGCCTATTTCACAATTGTTGTTGGTAGGGTCATATAATAAATAGTGAACAGAACTCGGCCGAATGGTTCAAACCGCTGGGTTGGCTCACTGGAATAAGAAAAGTCTTGCAAATGGTGCCTTTGTTCTTCTGGATTTTCGGTGATATTTATTTGTCAGAAGATCACCTGTAGCGAATGCGATATACTTTAACTATGCAATGCGCCTTGCACGAATGACATGAATGACATTTCCTCACGTTTCAGGCTCTAAATTACATTATGTTTGTGCCTGACATTATATGTACCAGTCAACTTTGAGATCTGATGAAAACTCAAATATGAACGAATTCGTCCGAACCAACGCAAATACTCAATATTATGGTCATGAATCCCCTATTAGAAACTACCACCAAACCACAACCTAACTTTGAAAAGTATATATGTAGCTGATTTAGGGCACGCTTACCGAATGCATGTGAGGCTGTGGTTTTTCTTTAGGCTTTCTAATATGTGGAATATCCCATTCATTGAGAGATGAAAGCGACTCAACTCAAAACTAGAGGAAATAAAAACAATAGTTATTACATCACATGAAAGGAAACTTGACAAATTATTTTCGGATAAATGATCCCATAACCATCAGGTAGGCTACAGTAATTGTGACATCAGAAATATTTAGTTTCACCTGATTTCATGCAGTCGAGATGACTTTCTCAACATGCCTCCTATAGTTGCACAGCTATTGTCATCAACATTATTTCCTTCAAATCTACAACAGATATGAGACTGGTTTAGGTGCGTTCAGAGGAGAACAAATATTCATACAATATAAGGTGCAATCAACAGCCCTAATGGCACAAAGTTTAAAGCTCTGTGATGGGTGAAGCTTTATGTTTTCTTTATTTTGGTGACAGTTTGAAACCATCCCTATGTGCACAGATGGCAACCAAGATGTTCCAGAAGTGTTCGATGGGTGTGGATAACTAGGCTCCAGCTACAGGTAGCCGCGCGTCCACACCTATGGACACCCCTGCAACCCCCTGAGAATGGACAAGCAGGGTGGTCCATTGGAGGCTTCATGTAGCCACCTTATTTTCATTGGAGAAAAAAAACCATTTTAACCAAGAATATACAGTGTATTGACACCACTTAAAATTACATATGTATATTATTGCTGTACCTGAGGCTACTATGACAATGATTGTATTATATATTTGTATATGAATGATTAGAAACAAATTCTGGGATAACAGTGGTTATACAAAGCGTTCCTTCACAGGCTTTACAAAGCCTGCTAATACAGGCTAACTGTACACATAATTGGCACCGGAAATAATGAATCATGTGACCTAACGTATATTTTCAAACATCAACGTGAAAATGGAACCTATTGACAATGCACAAGACTACACATAATCAGGGAATCTTCTATTAATATATGGTGAGTATCTTCCTTATGTCTAGGTTATTAGTTTTGTAAGAGATATGGTGAATTAATGAGCTAAACATTAACATGTTCTATGCCATAGACACTTCAAAATCGCCTGTCTTGCTATGTGTAAATTACGAGCTCAAATACCACTGAAAATAATATATCAACCTCTCCCGTCCCTCCCTTCCCCTAAATAATAATACTATTTGAGACAAATGGTTATAGTCCTTTGAAATGAAAGCCAATAAGACCTTTTGTATCAATGTTAATAAGGAAGAAATGTTGCGCGAATACCCACGCACAGTCTGTTTACCGTTTACCCCTGGTGCTACCCCTGCCGCCCATGAAGGGGGAGGGACGGGAGAGGTTGGTGGTGTTACCCCTGCCGGCCCAGGGGCGGCAGGGGTAACACCAGGGGTTAGTTTCCTAATAGATGTGGTAAACGAATGAGCTAAAAACGTATATGTTCTATGGAATAGACACTTCACAAAAGTCTTGTCTTGTGCACGAATTACAGGTTCAAATATCACCCAAAATGTCCTATTGGGCTATCACACCATACCGGCTTAGGCCCAGACAACGCATTGTTTATATTACTATGAATGTGCAGGGGAATATTATGCGCACACAGACACTCTAAATGTGTGCGTAATTATATATATACTCATGAAGTGGATTGGAGACATTATTGTCATCAATTGAGGATCAATGTAAAATAATGCTAAGAAGCCTACCTGTAAAAGGGGTTATTAGTCCTAAGATCCCCATTCCCGCACCACTTTATGTAAACTGGGGAATATGTCATGTATCCATTAGTAAACTTAATAGCCTGCTTTCTTCAGCTTTGTTTGAAATAGTTTACTTTCTAACCCCATCCATTCATTGCCATTGATGGCTATAGTATCCTATTATCCACAGAGTAATCCGAAAGCTACCACAAAATAGGGTAATGAACAAATCAATTCAATTCAATCCAGAATAGTCGTACTCATTCCATGTGTAAAACCCTTACTACTCAGAGCTTGGACTGACTCCTCTTACATTTCCGCTCAGGAAACCTATTGTAAACCATTCCACATTATGGCAGGAATTAATATGCACCCAACTTCACTGATGCCACGATATGCACAGAATGAATACCAGAAATAGCTATAGCTGTTTAACGTGTCAAAAAGATACCACCCCACACCCTGTCCATTGGCATGGCTAGCTCAATAGCTGAGCGAAACTGTCAATAGGTGTGAAACATACAATATAGCTGTTAATAGTGGATTCGCAAAGAGATACATTTCAACATAATTATAAAGTGACTATTATTTGTGATATCTATAACATATCGAAATAAAAATGAAAATGAACCACATTAGCTAAGGTATTTGCTTGTGTGTGACTGGATAATATACATGACATTGTATTATAATCAAATATTTTTATCATTATATTGCAGTGATCTGACTCAATGCCAGTAGGTCGGCAACATAGAAGAACAATGGAGAATGAATAGCAGTTAAATGCCAACATTATGAACATATTTTTGTCAAAGTTATTCTGTGTTATTTTCTATGAGTACTTTTGGTTTTTCTTGTTATTGAATTGTATTTATTACATCTGTTATGCTCCCTCAATTCCATAAGTGTTTATTGGGGATTTATGTGTATATTGATATCAAATAAAATAAAGAGAAATACAAAACATTACCTGTATTATCGACTTTCTTTATCATATTATTCCATGACAGCACAATTCATTAAATATTTTTAATGACAATAAAAGGACCCATCCCCCTAAACCTAAATAAAGCTAGCCACAAATACCCCTAGCCATATTGAGTGTTCCAAGGACGACCTATGCACAGCACCCATAGACGGCTACATGTAGCTGTCTGTGGATGGCTACATGTAGCTCTCCATGGACACTACCTGTAGCCGTCCATAGAAGGCTACAGTAACACACCTGTAGCTGTGCAACTGGTTACGTTTGGCCAGGGTGAAAGATGGCCGTGGTAGGCTCCAGTAAGCCTACTTTGGAAAGCTAACCACTGGCTTGCGCACATAGGGATGTTACCCAGTAATTAAAAACCTTGAAGTAATTCAGAATGCATGAAATAAGGCATAGAGAAATAAAATCACTCTCTCTGAATATATTTTCATCTACTGTGTATGCCAAGTTATAAAGTTAGTGCAGGATTTTTAATCTATTTTGTTGCTGCCTGTATTGTGCATATAATTACTATAGACTGCATATAATTACTATTGACTGCATATACTTACTATTGACTGCATATAATTACTATTGACTGCATATACTTACTATTGACTGCATATACTTACTATTGACTGCATATACTTACTATTGACTGCATATAATTACTATTGACTGCATATACTTACTATTGACTGCATATACTTACTATTGACTGCATATACTTACTATTGACTACATATACTTACTATTGACTGCATATACTTACTATTGACTGCATATACTTACTATTGACTGCATATACTTACTATTGACTGCATATGATTACTATCGACTGCATATACTTACTATTGACTGCATATACTTACTATTGACTGCATATACTTACTATAGACTGCATATACTTACTATTGAGTGAGTCACTATGCAATACATTCAAGAAAAATCATGCAAGAATGTCAGCAGAAACCTAAATCTTTACTCACTCAAGTCTCTCCAGTGTGTCATTCTCCTTAAAAGACCAGGCAATCCATTTTAATCCATCCGCACCGATATTGTTGTAGCTGATACTGGGGAATCGAATAGTCGAGTGTAATAGAAGTCAACATATTGTATTCGTTAGCTAGGATACTACAATCAGTAACACTTACTGATGCCATTTGCAGTATCTGTACATTTTATAAGTTAGATTTCCCCAGATGGTGTTGGGAATTGCCACCCGTGTTGTTAAAACTATAAATCTATGAATATTCTAAAATAACTGACAATATATTTATCTTTTCGTATTTCAGACTTGCTTTTACTATTTGCGATCCTGTATGGAGGATCGCAGTTACTATTTTGTTGATATAATAAAGTTCTAAAGCAACCATTACCCACCTCAATGATTTCAGTGTCTTGTTTGCTTTCAGTATAAGGGCAAGACAGGAACATGCAGCATCACCAATCTGGTTACTGTTCAGGCTGATAGAAGTGGAGAATGAAAATATAATTAAATACCTTAACCCTTCGGCACTTTTAAATGGCATATGTGTTGCTTTTGGCCTGATTTATATATATACACACTTGACACTGCATGTCAGTATAGTATGTCAATTTTAATTCAATATTCTCGATATACATGCCTCTCCATTTCTCATGTTCATAGAGTAATCACGTATGTAACAAATAGTTTTTTCTAATCATCTACTCTAGATTAAATTATCCAATATGCAAGAAAATGAGATCAAGACAAAAGGGTAACAAATCTACGGAATGAGCGTCTTCTGTACATCAAATATCCCGAATAAAGAACTTTTGGAAAAAATATAGGGGACAAGATTTTCTTCCATATATAAAAAAGAGGACATACATAAGGTTTGTCAAAGTTGTGTTCTCCACTTTGAGCGCGGACACTAAGCTGTTCATTCCAACAGTACCAAACTTGTTTATTGTTAGGCTGGAAATAATCAAAGTTCATCTAAAACACAATACCAACACTTTTACCTCAAAATATACAATAATCTACCGTTCTCTGGTTGTTGATTCCTAAGCTCTTTCATTTTCAATATTTTAGATCAGTTACTTATTGAAGCAGAGAATAACGTAATGTTCAATGCAATGAATGCAATATATGCGAACTATGAGGTAAGTTGGACTGGTATAGCTAGTCTATACCTATATACTTATATAATGAGGCACTAAGTAATATCTGTATGGGAAATCATATTCAGTCCGAGTATTGCTTTAAACTTACTATCTACTAATCAAAGGATATGGGTCCATTTGGTAATCTTAATAGGAATATATCAATATATTGCTGGGAATAAAAGGAATATCACTTGTTTAGATTCTAAAAAAGGGAACAAGTTTAAAATAATGGTGAACTTACTCTAGAACTTGAAGATGTTTATTTCTTTCTAACATTTTTCGCACTTCCCCCATTCCATTGTCATCGATGCTCATCCGCTGCAGGCTGTAAGAATAATGTGTGACTGAGATTTAATCAATCCGGTAACTTGCTTAGACTGGTATCAGAACAATTGCCCCACTCCCTTTCTCCCTCACAATAGGACCTGATACGAATTTGCTCTGTTTCGACCATTTCCTCCCTCGGACCACTCGGTCACTGCTGACAATAAACAGATTAGGAAGGAAAAATGACTCGAACTTTTCAATACATTTCATTATTAGTTCACCCAATCGAAAACTTAATCACCTACGCAAAGCCTGTCAGTGCCATCTGCAGACAGAGCTATGGGAGTTTTACCAGATGACATGATATTTGGCACTTAATTAGCTGCTGAAATGACCAATGAGCTTTATCTATTCCAAATAAATGCTTCTTACCTTAGAGTTCCGACGTTAGTGTTTAATTCTAACTTATACATCAAATCACGGAAGCTTGTTTCTGGCAGATTTGTACGGTTTAATCTAAAATCAAACAAAAGCGCAAACAGTCATCCCCAAAGCAAATTGATAGCTTGCGTGGCAAAATAAATTAATAATTATATTTTGTCTCCTGTACACATAACGATATTCCAAATAAGCATAATGAGTACCATGAATTTGGCATTAGTATAGTATCAAAATGATTGAATATGTATTCACTCTGTTGACTAAAATTGGAACTAGTTTCATTTAGAAATATAATTGGACGTGTCAATGTCTTCTTCTCCCCTCTAATGCTACCATGCAACTGAAGAACGTAACGTTCTTCAGACATAGGTTACCAACACCTCCTAAGTCCCTTGGAGATGACATGGTGACATCAACAAGGGGTGCGCTAGTTGCTAGGAAAAACTCCCAGCTGTATTAATCTCATTATGAATGTTCATTTAAATGAAATTAAAAGGGAAAACTGATGTATGTATCCTCATAAATTCCCCAAAAGAGAATAAATGATTAATGATACTAATAAAAGTCTCCTTCTTCCCAATGAAAATATCATTGGTTTGGCACTACATGGTTTCGCTAATAATAGCTTGTCAGGCCATCGGCATCAATGATGTTGACAGGGGTTAAAATTGTTGTGAAGAAAATAATAATATATTTTCTGAATTTCTTTCCATCGTGAAAGGGCAGAAATATATAGCAATAAACTCTCTAAGCTACAGGCAATATGATAGATATTGCTAATAATCATACAAAAGGGAATAGTTTGAATGATTTTATAACCAGGTTCCTACAATACCAAGCAATATGTCAACCCATAGGGTGGGGGGGAGGGGTGTCTTAGCTCCCAACTATAAAAATGGTCTATACACTGCCCAAATGGGATGTGTATTTGAGCATTTTCAAAAAATAATACAGAAAATTATTTTTTGAAGCACTTGGGGGTCAATCTGTGCCCACAGTAGGGCCTCACAAATTTGCTATCGTTATGTGTAAAATTTTCAACGTGGCTAGATAGCTGGTTGTAAGGGTCCACCGGGGGCACAGACTGGTTGATGGACCATTTTCCAAGTGATTGCGTCCATGATGTTCAGTCCTGTGGGGGACATCGTTTTCATTCTGTGGATCCACTTCAGTTCTAATTCGTTATGAGTGTCATCGGGATTGTCTTTGTCATTACTGAACGGGACAAATTCTAGTACATGAATTCCTACATCCCATTCCCGTGAGTGATTTGGGAAGTTGAAATGATGTGAGATTGTGGTGTTGTGTAACTGCTGATCAGGTAGAGAGATTGTCCTGAAATGCTGATACATGCATTGGCTCAACAACTGCTTTGTTTTGCCTACGTATTGTATATTGCATACCTTGCAATAGATGAGATTATTGCTTTTGCAAGATATGTTATTTCGATTGATGTAGGTTCTACCCGTGACATTCGAGGTGACTTTGCCTGTAGTGTCCAATTTTGGACAGTATCTACAGTTCTTGCATCTACAGCTTCTGGCTATAGGATTGGGGGAAGAGTTTTGCTGTGTGTCAGATGAGACTGTAGAAGACAATTTTGCTCTGATGAGCGTGTCACCCTGGTCTTTAGGTCTGCGATAGGCTACGAGTAGTTTTCTTGAATATAGATGACTCGTTGTTGTGGACCTGCCTAGAAGATCCCAATTTCTACCGATCCCTTTAGCAAAGATGTTGCAACTGGGATGGAAGGTGATTTTTCAACTATGGGTTTTTCACTTTCTGTGGGGGTCAAAGGCTTTTGTTTGGCTGAAGGAGAGTGTCTCTATGCATTGCTGAGACCATAGCGAAAGCCTCTGTGATTGGACCTGCCTAGATGATCCCAATTTCCACCGATCCCTTTTGCAAAGATGTTGCAACTGGGATGGAAGGTGGTTTTGCAACTATGGGTTTTTCACTTTCTGTGGGGGTCAGAGGCTTTTCTTTCAGCTGAAGGAGAGTGTCTCTATGCATTGCTGAGACCATAGCGAACGCCTCTGTGATCTGATCTAGCGGATAGCCCCATCTAAGGAAATGTCCTACTTTGTCCAAGCAATGACGTTCAAAGTCCTTAGAATGGGTGCTTATCCTTTTGATGTGAATAAATTGGCTGTATACAATACTGTCCTTGCACCTCTTCCAATGTGCTGACTGGTAGTGGAGATAGTTATTCGCATCCATCGGTTTGCTGTAAACCTCTGTATAATGTCCTGTCGGGGGCCCGTTGTACAGTGGTGTCAAGGAAGTTGATTGATTCCTTGGATATTTCAGCACTGAAATTAATCTGGGGGTGTACACGTCCATGGTGACCAAAAGGGCATCTGGATGTTTTTTCACATTCCTGGTCGATCATTGTAAAGAAATGGGTTGTGTCCTTAATATATAAGCGTATGTCAGGGACAAAGGGTCTCAAAATGAGATCAATGAAACCTGAGATTTTCTCGGTAGGTCCCACATTGCCGGAGACGATGGGTCTTCCGGGACAAGGGTTCTTATTTTCGTGAATTTTGGGGAGGAGGTACAACTCAGGAGTTCTAATATCTTGGGTTTCTATCAGGGAGTACATCAACCACCTGTTATTTCCCCTGACTCCAACATCAGTTGGAGTTTACGTTTCATGAAGGAGTTGAAACTGACTGTGGGGTCAGAGTCAAATTCCTTATAAAAGTTGGTATCTTGTAGTTGACGTTGAGCTTCCTCAATGTACTTCCCCATACTACTAGGCCCCCTCCCTTGTCTGCTTGTTTGATGATGATTGAGTTGTCATTCGTAAGGGTTTTGAGGGCCTGTTTTTGGAGTAGTGTAAGGTTTGTGTGTTGGGGCGGCCTTTGGGGCGGTGTTGTTGAGGAGAACCTCATTGACCATTAAGAAAAATTTATAAGGTGGGAAAACTATCACTATCATATCTGAGAGTCAACATTGACGAAAATGTGTATGTAGTTGGTGACTCTTTTATTTCCAACGTTTCAGACTTCAGTTGTCCTTCCTTTATGAAAAATTCCAATTTGGGGGGACCTGGTGGGGGTCTCCAGTTGGAAGGTTTCTTAAAAGGTTTTTGTGTCTTGAGGAGCTTAGTCAATGTTAATGGATTTGGCATGAGAACTGTGCGTGCAGGCGGTGGGGGTGCCGTTGCCGCAATGGGTTCATTGAGGGGATTAGATGGAAAGATGGGTGTATCTTTTTTAAAGAAGTGGTCCCTTCTACAGGCCCTCGCAAACGCATCTTGGTCCCCCCTTATACTCCCAAGGTCTGGTTCGCCTGGTGTGGGGCAGAACGATTTACCTAAGAGTAGTACTGAGGTAGTGTTCTATTTGATAGATTTACCACGTCGGGGGTTTCCGGGATACCTTTTTCTAAAAGTTTAGTTTTAAAAGTACCACTTAGGGAGTTTACTCCAGTTCCCTCTAGTGTATTTGAGATAGAAATTTGTGAATAAGTGATATTGATTACACCAAAATAGCTCGTTTCCACGCTAAGAACCAATGACTCTGAAGAATAATTAACAACTTCTTTATTGTTATTATTGTCACAACCATTGCAAGCATCAAAGTGATTCAAATGCGAAAGTGAACCCAGCTTGGGAAAAGAGGAGTAAGCCGGGTTAACAACATCGGAATGTAAGAGAGAATTATTATTGAGAGTGTCTCTTAATTCCTGAGTTCTTGGACCTCCTTCCCTTTTTGGGGTTGGCCTGCTGTGGATTGGTATTGGCCCCCCCATTGGTGTCTTGTGCCTGGTTGGGTTGGTGTGCTTGTTGAGCAAAGATGTTTAGCTGGTCGAAGAACCAACTGAGACCTTGGTTCTGTTGAGGGAAGGTAGCTGGTGGAGGGTTGTTGTTGTTGTCCCTTGAGACAGACCTTCCCTTCCTCTTGATGCCCCTGTCCAATTTCTGGTTGAACGTTGACTGGCGAGATGCCTCGGACATTGGGGGCCTTGGGGGCTGGTTGTCTGAGGTCGAGGGCTGTGGCCACTTTTGTTTTGAGGCCCTGGTCACCTGAAAACCTCTCCTATCCTCAGAGGCTGAGGATAAGGATCTGGGGCTTTTGGATGTTTTGTTACGGTTGTTGGACCTGAGTGAGGCTGTGACATAAAGATGGAAGTTCTTCCAGTTGTCCATGGTAGGTTGTCTGTCTGCCAAGAACGACCTTCTCTTGGCCAGTTGGGCGGTAACGCTCTTCTTTTCAGTGCCAGCTATGTGCTCAATGATGCTGATGGAGTCCGTAAAGGTAGTGGACCCCTCGATCCTGGCCATTCTTTGAATGTTGGCCAGCTGGTTGTAGCCGCAGTCTTGTTGTGCAGAGTTTCATTTAGAATACATGGAAATATGCTCTGTTTCTTAAGTCTTTCAGGAAACCCTTCCAGCATTAATATATGTCATAATGCGATTGGGATATGATACTCTGTATAATGACTAAATTTTCTGATATTAACTGTTGTACTATATTCAAAGGTCCTTATAAAATAAATATATGAAAAATACCATTCAGCTTTGAAGATGACACATGTACTGGTTTCTTAATTCATCATGGTACAAGTTCAGCTGAAAAAACATTTTCCATGACTCGCTGTATTTTTGATTCGGAGGGTAAAATAATGTAAGGTAAAAAAAAAGACAAATGATTTGCTATATTGTATCCCTGCCCTAGCAGACGTGCCTGTTGCTGCCAGACGGTGCTGTTGTGCAGTGAGGATGATGTTTAGACTACATAATATGCAGATTTTAAAAGCAATTGCATGATTCAATCATTAGAAATTCTGAAAGGTTTGGTGCCAAAATAGTGCGCATAATTTGCCCTGTGCACATAACTGAATCGACATAACCAAGATGGGCAACCTGACATGCAAAGAACTGGGATGATTTGTTTAACCCTACAATGAGCCCACATCAAAACACCAAGTTAGAAGTTGCCCATGTATTATGCCGTTGTATTCTATGGTTATTCATGATTGCACATAATTATAATAATAAGTAATGAGTAATAGTTTAACCCAACCTACGTCAGTGAAAGTGGATCTCGGGAATATCGCAAGACAAAAATGAGTCCCTGAAGATCAACAGCTGTCAATGAAGTCTCAGTGTACAGGATTCCTGCCTGGGTGCCACACAGGTACCTCCTCACGTTGGAGGCCAGGTCTTCATTTTGACTTTCATACATCATCTGAACTATGAGTCGATTCCACTCATTGGCGATATCCTTAAACACAAGTAATAATTTTACATATTTGCATGGAATTAAAAACCTACCCATCTTTCCTTAATGCACATTGTCATGGGGTAAGGTAGGAAATAAATAATAACAGAATTAGTATACATATAGATGTGATGAAGAACGATCAGGTTTTGCCAGTGGGAAGTTCAATGGTCTGCCACTGGCTAGGCTTCTCCATTTGAGCCTCTTGCCATCAATATATTTGCCATCACAGCTCATCACATCTTTGACTGAACATGGCCATTGAATGTTAGGGCCTAGTCTATCGTAAGTCCCTGGTAGCAGTGTTCCATTTCATATTCTAGGTCAACTGCATTTAGACTAAGGGTTTTGGTGTTGTTTTTGTGTGGCCCCCAGAACGAAGCCCATAACTTTGCTTTTCTTTACACTCATAGATATTTTATTTTGTCTACACCATTCATCAAGTCTTTTTGTAAATCGCTTTTTAGAGAACTCTTGTCTGAGTGAGTGATATATTATGATCTAGTCTGCGAATAAATGTATTTCTGACTCCCTGATGACACCATGCAGATCGTTAATGTACAGGAGAAATAAAATGGGATGGATGTATTATTGACATACAATATCATTATTTGCGTTTCAATCATCTAAAGGCTAAAACTTCTGTATTTATGCAATTTACCTTATCCAAAATCTTATTCGAAAAACTTGCAATTGTTTCAGAGACGTTGTTGGCTTTTTCTTCAAGATTATTGTCGGATTGAGACAGCAGGGCTGAAGCTGCTGGGTCAAACAAGAGCCCATATAGGTAGAGAATTGCCATGTTCAACTTCCCTGAAGTTAACATCTCTAGTAGACATCGGTTTATTGTTGCAAAGTCTTGCTTTACCAGGTGTATCATAGCTGATATCTCCTGTATGAGAAGGTGTGTGAACTCTATAGTGATGGAAGTACTATCAGCCTTCTGTATCCTTTTAATAAGACCTTCAGCTGAAAGGTTGACTACTGTAAGAAAATTGAAAAGAAAATCATACATAAGGAGGACATTGTACTGTTGCATAACATTTGCGAGATTGTGGATTGATTATGCAATATCCCAGGTAGGCATCTGCAATGTATGCACTGCCTAGTATGGTGCCCTGTGGTACACCATATGCTATGTGTCTATACTGGTAAAGGGCAATACCCATGTTTACATCAATGGTTCCTGTCAGCCACCATGAGTAGACAGTGACCATTTCTCACAAGGTATAAGGGAAGTCAGTTCTGGTGAGGAGGTCAAGAGGAATAAAACTTACGTTCCTCAGAACTTATTCCAGATTTGGTGATTTCTCCTCCACTGAAGACTAGTTGTGTAACACCAGATTCCTGCCCGTGTAGAAATAAGCCATGAAACGCTAATTTACATAATGCCTTCAGGGTCACATGGCGTGAATTTTCACCAATAAGTGGGTCCTGACATGTGTTAATTTCTCGATAGAAATAATACTGCAATAAAAAGAGGAAAGGGAAAATCATAATATATATTGATTACAGTGCTGGCAATGATAAATAAATGTGCATCTGTTATTCAGCTTTGTCAATTTACAACATTTAAAGCGTCAAACCGCCTCTGAATGAATACTTATAATACATCCCAAGTTCACTATAAAGCTTGTTTACAAGCTTTAACTCCTTCACTTTAAGGAGTGGATTGGAGTAAGGTTACACAAATGAGACCATATTTCACTACAGTGGGCTTGGTGAGTCTTGGTATATTTCTATGCAATATTAAATAGGTCAGGTGAGGTCTATAATTCTGAGTGTTCTTATGATTCAGAGCAGGAATCCAAAGCTCACCTGAAGAAGGTAGATGCCTATGCGAGTGTAGGTTGTAAGATTGTCATATTGTTGTAAGTACAAATCTTCCTGGGAAAGTACTTGGCACAGCTTCATGCAGAAAAATGTGATTGATGATACAGAGAGGAGGATGGGGTTACTGTTCAGTTCATGCTTAACAAACTTCCTGCTTTCTTTCTTCACATGTTTATCGATGTAGCACTGAATACCATCATTTGATAGTCCAACAACTTCAATTAAGCGTGCTGGCTGAAGTGTATCAAGAAACCTAAGTGGTCTGAAGTAAATATGATGCAATCATATAGACAAAACAGGCTCAGAAGGAAACCATCATCAATCATTTAAATGTATTGGTATCAAAATGAAGTTCCTGGTTCGATATTTTGTTTTTTTCAGACATTGGGGAAATCAGTGATATAATATGACTTTATTTTAAACATGATGACAAGAAGATAAATAACTCAATGCTTTTCCTGTTGATTCAGAACACTTTGTGCTTCAGCTTTTGTTAAATGGATAAATCCTTAATTATATCTTAATTATGTTTTTGTTTTCAAATATGTTTCATTAGATACAAAGTATATTCTGGAATGAAGAACAAATTAACTAAAGAGATTCTTCTTCATGATGTATAGCCTAGTGGAGTCACAACTGCCCCCAAAATGAGTACTATGCCGGAACTAATAATGATTCACATTTACCACCAATGATCAATGGGGTTATTTGTTGACACGAAATCCCCCCTCCCCCCCGTAGTGGTCGCACCAGTAACAGCTCACTGGACCACTGCACCGGTCACTCTGGTCATTCTCACACTAACCACCTTTCTGGGCACACGCCAACAAATTCTGGTCCTCAGCTGTTAACTTATTAAAGGAATTTCTCTAAGAATTGCCTTGTGCTGTCATTGCTTTTCATTAAACCTTTCTCTGATTCTGGGTAAATTATTGTAGTAGACCAACTTACCTGGATGTAATAATTACATAGGCCTGTGTCAGCACCTTCCTGTGTATAATAGCGAAGCACCACTCAATGGGAAAAGCTTTGGCATCTGTCCTGATGTCCGGGCCAGTCCCAGTCCAGGGTGATTCATCTAAAGCATCTGAATCAATTGAAAATGAAAATCTTCCACATCAACTACATCTCACCACAACCCCTTTGTACCAAGTTATCTGACCACAACATTATAGATGTTTACCGTTGAAATTCACACAAAGAGAAAACTTACTAATGAAAGATCTGCTGAAAGGTACGAAGTGTTTATGAAGTATCAATACAGTTTATGATCTTATAAAATCTCATTTGAGATGATAATATCAAACTGATAATTAACTTACCCAAACATATTATCCATCCTTTCCCTTCATTTGCGATTCCTTGGGCTAAAATTTGTTTGTCAAAGTTTTCTAAATTATAGATTGAGAATGACTTTAAAAAGTCAATAAGTTCCATTCGAGTTCCATTCCTTGGAGGAATCGACCTGAGGTTGAACAGAAATGCCAACTTGAACAATTTACCACATTCAGTTTTTGCCCACATTCTCAGAATCTTTTGTACTAGTGTAGTTTTCCCCACGCCAGCTCTACCAGTCAGAACAACTGTATCCCGAGATATGTCCGTAGGAATGATGTCCTCTAAATGAATATCATTGTTATTCTGCATTATGTCTTGGGTTTCACCACCAGTGACGTTTTCCTTTGGTGTTAGTTTTAAATGAATGAATTCTTTATCAAGATCTATTTCCTTGTCAAGGACCTTTTCAGCAAGGTGACTCTTCCCGGCTATTATCCGCCTCATATTCCTTTTCTCTAGCCTGGAGAAACAAATATTAAATTGAACAATGGTATTTGTGCTTTTACAACATGTAGCCAATGCGATATTTTATCCATTAAAGTTTGCAGAAGCTGGCACTGTGGCTGAGAACCTTCAACTAAAACTTATCATCTATTAGAACATATGAAAGGAGGGAGAGAATGTTGGAAGCAGTAAATTATAGACAGGTTCTACATATTTGGAAATCACAACCAGGTACTAAAGCCCTTAATCTATGTGGAGCCGATGGGTTGAAGAAGCCGCTCTGGCCAATCACTTTTGGCGGTGACCAGATCACGGGGTTATCTCCCCTTCCCCCCTCCCTCCCTTAATCAATACCCCCTCCCCTGACCTGGCGGTCAGTCCCTCCCCTCCCTTCCCATGTGATCAACTTGAGATAACGGTTAGACCTGGGCTCCACCTGGACCTTTGGACTTTGGATTGATAAGAAATCCGCGAGCGTTGTGGCGGTAAGAAAGTGTAGTGAGCCTACTAGTCGGTAGGGGCGTGGCGAAGGTGTGGCTGAATGAGACAACTTTTAATTAAAAAATTAGACAATTTCAAGCTGTCAATTTTACAGGGTCTTTGCCAGGTGTTTAGAGTAGTTGTAACCGTTTCAATAATAGTTGTGATACAGCTTGATGGTTCCAACGATGTTTGTTATTGTACACTGGTTGACAATTGGCTTCCATAATTATGAATGTGCTCCTTGTTTAAAGCGGCTAAGTTTGCCGAGAATGAAGATCGGGATTTGTATAACATATAACAAGAGTTTGATTCAAAATGTGTCAGGCCTTCCCAAACTTAGGGGGATCTATTGTACCTATTTCTGTAATTTTGACCAAACTCTCATAAATGAGTTCCTGCGATCGGCAAGTGCCACTTTAGCATGAACACATAAACGCATATATTATAAATACATTTCTCAATTATGCTCCTATGGATTCAGTAGTTAAGTATATATTATATAACATGTAATAATAATGTATAGTTTGTAGATATCGTATATTATTAACTTGTTAAACCATCTAGTGTAGGATGGCATAGGTTAGCTTCGAAAACATTTAATTGCACAATTGTCATATCTAGTCAGAAACTGGTGTTATGCACTTAGCCAGCCATATCGGGGGTTGAAGAGGTATCTTCAACCATTTACTAATATATAATGGTCTGCATCCAGTATAGGATGCCGAAACACATTTAATTAATGATATTTTAATTATTCTAGTCTGTATTTCTCTAATTGTTAGATGTTACATGTAGGTTTTAAGCTAACGGAATTCAATACACAATATGGTAAAGGGGACCTGGGAAGAACAGCTCTGAGCTGACAGGTCGCATCCTATTTCCCAGAAATGTTTTGACTAGTATTTTTGAAGAGAAATAAAAATACTTATATACCTGTCAGAATATGGTAGAACTTATAGACTTGTATAATAATATACAAGGAGGAACGATGGTCTAACTGATGAAGGATGTACTTACTTGCGATACAGGCACACAAATAGTCCAATAGACACAGCAATACATACAATAGTTGGTATTAATGCAGATAAAACAATAGTTAAGAACCGAGGATCTATAAACAAAGACACAAAGAAGGCAGGACTTAAGTGCATGTCCTAGGAAATTGAATTGCGTTAGACATTATGTTCTACACAGTGTTAACAATCATTACCTTCAATGGGTAGAAGAAATGAAATATCAAAGCAGCAAAGAAAAGTTTAATTTCAACGGCGCTGCTTACATGACATGAGCAAAGTCACCACCTTATGCTTATAGTAAAACAATCAAGCCTCCATTGGTCATCTTTATGTTTCACAACTGTAAAGCTAATCTTTATCAATAATGACAGCACAAAATACCTTGGCAGTAGCCAGGATGCGTCCATTCTCCAGTTTCCTGACATACAACGGTACCAACACCATGGTATACATAACCCTCCGCACAACTAACTCCTTCCTCGGCCTCGAACATTGTAGATTTGAAACCCTCAAACTTGCCATTGTCCAGTGTTGGGATTTTCCCACATTCTATTCCTTGAATGAATAAGACTTTGTGTCAAATTATTAATAATATTGCATTGTTGTGTCACAAATGCAGGGTGTTAGATCTTAAATCGCAGATTTAAAGAAAGTACCTTACAGATATAAGATTGAAACATTAATGCATTCAGCTTGAGGCTTGAATTACTTTACTTACTAACACAACGTCCAGGAGGTGTCCATGTCTGATATTGTTCACACATAATAGGGAAACCTACATATGTGAAGCCTATTTCACAGGTAGCATTAATAGTTGTGTTGTATGGACATGGACTACAGGAGGACTTTATTTCACCATTTTCTATATCTTGTGCTACCGAAGGACAATATATCCCTGTCAAGGAAATTTGTAATGAACAATATTAGAAATTAGTACCCGTTGGCCAGTTATGAATGGCCAGAGTGGCGAGTTAGACCGGTAGTGGCCACTCTATGCCTGTACCCCCACTTCCCACTAGCCCTCTATGGCCGAGTTTCAGACGATGGGCGTGTTGCTGCCGCGTTGTGGTGTCTACTAATTTTGAAAAGAACAAAATCATAATTCTGAATCGGCCGAATGGATTTATATGTATTTTTAGCCCTGTATGTATATAGTGCTTAGTCTCGAATTGTTGCGATCTTGCGGGGCAAGTTCTAGGGGTTCATGTAGACAACAAGTGTAGCGGGCGGGATGTGCTCACTAGAGCGGAACGGTCAATGACTTCCGGGTTGGAGGTCGTAAGTTTCAGTGCTACAGCACCATGTGCATTGTTGTTATGTTTCTCCCGACTGTCTGGGCCGATAATTAAAAGAGTGAATGGGGCAAAGTTATTTGAATCCAGTTTCAGGCCATCTCTAACAGTTATGTCACCATCGCGGTGTTGATCGTTCTGTATTGGTATCGCCGATGTGCACGGTGTTGACGAACTGAGTGCATGTGCACTCTAGTCTCCACAACACGCAGGTTGGTCGGAGAACGTGGAGCGCAGTTGGTATTGGAGGGAGGACCATTCATTATGTGTGGGTAGGGGAGATGCCAAGTTGTAATCATTGGATATGGGGTGCAGGTGGGATGGGGTTATGACTTTTGATTCTGTACTATTTATTTTAGTCAATTGAAGGGTAATTTGTTGTAAGAGGCAAGTATGCTGTATTTATGCAACAAACAGAACCCCTGCTTCTGCCTGTGTATAACCATAACCCACCCCTAGTTATAGGGACTGGATGGTCCCCCTCCACACTAGCATCAGTGGGTAAGGTTAGAGAAGAATGCAACTTAACTAAACTGTAAGTAAATGCTTTCTGACAATGTTGGAGGTTCAGGAGAAGTGATAGTAATGGAAGTAGTTGATAATAACAGCCCAACCAACGGGTACTAAAGCCATGGTTCCCGTCAGGCATAGAGGGCCAGCTCGGACAATAAACTCAGGCTCTAATTGCCCAAGGGTACTTGAATAACCCGAGGAAAAATAAAGGGAAAACAAGGAACCATCTACACTCACTCTTATGCAAGTGATACCTATGAACCCCATTCATGCCATGTAAAATAAATTGATAAAATAGAGGTAGTATATATATGATAATAATATAAGTGTTATCCAGTTCATGATATAGTTCTATTTCATCACCTGATCAATTTGAATAAAAGGATCGAAATTGAAGGCATGACCGAACCCATCAGTTATGGACGAGAGTGCTGAATTTGTATTTAAATAAAGATGAAGACTTTTGTACAAAAAAAGGAAAATTAGCTTATGATAAATGACCGACAACAGAAAGTTTTTTCTTTAATTACTGGTCCAAAATACGAAATCCAAATCCAAAAACAAATGATGACCTATAACCACATGGGTTGATGATAAATATTATCAAATGAGCTTAATTGCATGTCAGTTCAACAAAGGTCTACTTACGGCGACAAGAACCACCCTTACCCGACCACGTCTGGTCTGCTTGACAGGTTCTCGGAGAAGTTCCACTGTAAGTGAATCCCTCTTCACAATATACAGTGAGGGCATCATTGTACTTGTAGTACTGAGAGACGGGCTCTATTGTCATTGCCTCTGTTATAATTGGCCTTCCACAATTTATCCTCTTGGCATCTGAGTATTGAAAATGAATGTTTTTTAAAACAATATTCGGATTCTTTATACAATTTTGATTCATGACAGTGGCTACACCTCAATCTTCCCCAAATCAGAAACCATTTTTAAAGGGTACGCTTTGAAAGAGTGTGGCTACTGGAAGAATTGACCCTGCTAAAATGTACATTTCACACACAACTAACCTTAGGATTTTACTCAGAGGGCGTGGTTTGGATTATACCACAGAGACACAAATGCAACATGAGTTGTAACTAGCCTTCCACCATTCTGTAAGGCTAATAAATGTATTACTATCAAGTAGTAACCCCATTTCAATTAAACCTAAGGGTGAGATTGCTGTAATCTTGTTAACCTGCTGAAAATATTTCTGTCCAAAAAAAACCCTGGCTAGGATAAGTTGATACCTACCCACACATTGTCGAACAGGAGCAGTCCACTTCTCATTTCCTTGACAGACAATGGGGCTCAGCCCATCGTATATGTACCCTTCCTCACAGCGTATAGCTATTATTGCATTGTAGTGATATGGTGCACTGTTTGACAGTGACCCTTTATATGGGGCTTGTATGGAGCTACATTCTACCACTGAAAGACAAAACATATTGATTTTGCCTAAATGGACGTATAATTTTACATATTGTTTCAGAAAAAGTATGATTATGGCCGCGCTTGTAATGTCATGAATACAGGTGCCACCTGGTGTGAGAAAACGGCAGCAGCAACATTTGCTATATAGTCCATACAGCCTTACCACAAGGGCATGGCATGGAGAAATGGTTTGTTAATTTGGCAACACTCACGTTTGCAGACCCCCTCAATTCCGCTCCAAGTACCGTTCCTCAGACAGGTCCTTATTAGTGTACCCGTGAACATGTAGGCATCATCACACTGGAACACCGCCTTGTCCTTGTACCCCGGCTTTGGTACAACGTCCACTGTTCCGTGCTTTATTTCTCTCAAGTTTGAGCATTGGACAACTGAGAAGATATTTCAGGTTACTATAGCATGCAGACCCAGGCACAAAAACAGACGATGATATACTTTACTATAAATCATAGAATCTGTGGCATATACATGTTATCTTAGTGTTTAAGCTCTGACCTCACTGTCTGCGTCAAGTTTAATTTCTCCGCTTCTTGAACTTTTACATGAAACATGGAGTACAGAACATTATCCAGTGGAATTGTACTTGACATGAAATAATTTAGGCAATGCAACTAGACAATGCATGTGTAGGCAACTGAAATAAAAAGCTTATAGGCATAAGAAAATAAAAAAAACCCACCGACTTGGTGATTTGTATGGTTATAAATATTTAGCCAATATTATAATGATGCAGCTGGTTTCATATAACACAATGAAATAGATTGAACCTTACGTTTACAGGGTGGTCGTAAATTCTCCCATTTCTCATCTCCCACACAGGTGGAGTATGTTGGCTTGTCGTAGTACTTTTCCTTGCATGTAAACCTGACACGTTCATTAACATTGCGACCATCCATCGGCCATTCCCCAGTGAAGGTGGCCGAGTGGAAGTCAGGGACCTCAAAACATTCTGAAATTGAAGGATGCAGGATAAATATCATCAACTCTGTTGGTCGCCTATCTTGTCATTCTCGACCCCTAAACTTTTCATCATACATCAAATGTTATGAGATATATGTAACATTGCATAACCTCATTATATTTATATCAATTATCACCTCTTTAATAGGGCTATAAAATCGCTAATTACCAGTCCCGTGCAAGTCTACTAATTCAGGCTTTTTATGACTTATTCATGTCCAGATTCTGAGGTAAGGCGATACGCCCCCTTTTGTTAGCACAGTTCTTCATTTATTCTTTCCTTTAACCATACCTTAACACAGTTAGATAACATTCTAATTATGAAAAAAAGAATAGCCAAATGAATGGAAATGATCACATGAAGATGTATCCGCACTCATAAAGCTAAGATATAAAAGTCCTCATGCATGACCTAATTATTATCTTTCTCTGTATCTGTGTAAGTTGGATCCGTATTTGGAATTTTGATGTGGTGTGTCTGGTGTGTCTGGTGTGTCATGAAAATGGACACATGCCAGGGTGGAGCGACTTTAATTTCCATAACTGGATTTCGTCTATCTACATGCATATTTTTTCTTTCATTTCACTTTTCTAAAGTCTTCTTTATAAAAATTGTGATAATATTGATTTAATGTCAGCACGCACTGAAAATTATTGTATATATGTATACAATGTATAGAGGATATCATATCTACGCCGCCATGTAATTGTTCACTCATTAAATAACAATTGGCTATTATACAATGTAACTATGAATGGATTGGCAAATATCTGCCTTATACAATAATGAAGAGAGGCCTGATCATTTCAGATTAGTCACTGCTCGTCGAGTGTTTCCTTTATACGGGTCCACCCATAGAAGAATGGCCGAGGCAGAATCTATTAACAGACTTACATAAAATTATAGCTCCACGTATTGATGGAATTACAAAAAAAGACTTACTGTCTGTTGGTAAAGGTGACGGTGCTGTAACATGGAGGCATAGAAATATCGTTGTCACGACCACAACCAGCATGGTTTTCTCCCCCAAATATCCCAAAGCTGAAATGCCATTGATATGGTCCCAATTTACTCACATCACATTTTACATATAAATATCTACTTGTGGAAAATGATTATCTGATATCATTGTAAAGATAAATATCCAAGGTGGATGAAATAAATTGTGGATGAAAACATCGTTAGTGGATAATGAGTTTTTTTAAATATGATTAAATAGTTTGTATCAGCCTTGAATATTATATAAAAAGAAGTTGTGATAGAAAAATGCAATTAATGAGTACTTACATTACATTAGGATTGCAGCATTACATCACGATGTGATGTCTATATCCTACTAATGAAGTTGTAGTGTACAGTGAGTAAACAAATACCTCCAACCGTTCTTGTAACAAAGTAACAAATAAAGCCCCTTCCTATGATGCAATGCTATTAAATTCCAATATTATAATCAAATTCCAATCAAGATGAAGCAGATTTAGATTTGGGTGAATTGGTTTCATGATGCTTTGTTTCACTGAAGTTTAGCCTGACGTGTTTGAGATCATTCAAATAATACATGGAGATAGAGATCGATTGATTTGTATATCATTTTATTCGATCATTATATTGATTTGTACTTGTGTTTTTTTCAAATTCAGCGTACCATACTACATATCACGCTTATCATGACCATAAGCTGTAGTGTTACATCCGATATTAAACAGTGGCACTTCTAACATGCATGAGGGCAGTTACATATCCTTTCGCCAAGTCCTGTGATAAAGATTTATTGACTTTAAAGGGACACAGTGTCAATACGCACTCGTTGAATAGCTGGTTGTTATCATCAGACAGAGACCTATAGATAGTAAATTAGTTTTCCTTAAGTGACTCTGTATTTTGTATCTGAGTAAGTTTATTTCTAACTTTGTAAGGAATGATTCCTGAATGTTTCTTGGAGAAAAGACATGTCTATTTCCTTTTTCGTTGATAACTCCTTCGATATTTTTAACGTTCTATATATGCCCAAATCTATCGATTCAAAAAAAATTGAAATTAAGATGTAAAATTAAGGCATAATATATATATAGAGGCGTTATTACCCGTTGTTTGTGCGTGAGTGCCCATGGTGTATCTAGCCTATGGTGTTTGATAGTAACCAGTATATATCGAGGTATAACGAATATTAATATTCCTTCGTCTAGTCATACTACCTACGGGTCTAATGATATCACAATGAAAATGAATAACTACAAGCTGACTTGGAGCTCAGACTCGGGACATATCTGCTACCCACGTAACTTCTTTGCTCCTTTTATACATGTTTGTTTAGTCAATGATTGCTATGAAAGAGGACTTTCCCAATTTCTCTTTATCTCCTACAAACGTTTTGACAGCCACCATTGTAAAGCACATATATTAGAACAGTCATCTTGTATCTTATAGCAACACAACATGTATAGGGGCTCAGCCAACAGCTTCCCAGTGAAGACTCGCCCTTTACTTTGCTTCCATCATCACTGTTGAGTTGGACTTTACTACAGCAAGTGTATCAGGGACCAAATTGTATTAATCATGTTAAGAGGTGGACAAGGCGTAAGACACCCAACCTAAAAAGTTTGTTCCTGAACATGGTATTATATATGTAAGGATCTAATTTTGAAATAGAAATCATGATAATGCTAGATATTGTGATACCTACGTTGGCATGGATGGTAGTTGTGAACTGCCTCCCTCCACAGAAGTTGACCTACACAGCTACCTACACTGTGGGAGAATTCCAGACTAAAACGGGAAAAAGCAAGTCAACCACACACACAGTTACTGACAAGTGTTTCCTGGAGCGAATAACAACTTTTGATGAACTGCATTGGAAGAATATGCCCTTCCCCTTCACAAATTGTGTCAATGACAATATGTATGAAGCCTACCGGACGAATAGAAGCACTGGGCGACGAGCACTATCTGTTGGACTGAATTTCACCTGTCCTACTGATAAGATAATATCATCGTATTTAAACATTACAACTGATTTTTTAACAACCACTTTAGGATGCGCCACTGGCATAATTTCAATAAATACCAAAGTCATTCAAAGTGGGCAAACTATTTGTAACATTGAAAGGGATATATCCTCAACGGAGTCTGGCATAATCCATCTGTTTCATCAGGTAAATATCCTACTAATGAGGTTTCCATTTTCATTGCATGACATCATTGTGATTTGCTAGAATAACACACAATCCATTATTGCCTCCTGAAAACGTTTGCTTGTGTCACGTATCTGAGAATATTTGTGAGTTACAGCAAAATGAGTCACAGGTCGCAAACAATATAATATAATAGATTTTGAACTACTTTCATATTTGACAAAAATATCAATATCGAGTTGATTCCAATGATAGTAAACAGTGGGACATTTAATAAGTATTTCTATGTATTAAATTTGGTATTTTCTTTCTGAATATTTCTGGGATCAATACTCGTAAAATGTCTAAATATACTCTATAGGATGAGCTTGGAAATGCAAAGATATATCCAATAAGAAATTAGTTATGTGTATTCATATGAATGAGAGCGGTAGATACCACACGTTTTTGCTACTTGTGACTCATTTTCCTGAAACGCATCACAATTTATTCCGATCCGATTTGTATTCTGTTTACAGTTCCCCACCAAGTCAAGGGTATCAAATGGAACTATCTTCTACACGCTATATGATAAACAGAGGCTGATATATAGGAACTGTTCCTATATGAACAATGTGTCCTTAGAAGAGACCACCCTCAACATGAGATACTTGGCTAACAAGAATAAGGGTAAGCAGACGGGATCTATACAAGTTAAATTCTCGTTCGAGTATCCCGGTAATCTTTGATCAAAAGGAGGAGTGAGTGAAATTGGTTGCTTTACGCCCTTATCAACACATATAAAGGTTCTATTAAGGGCGGGAGAGCTGAGAGGGAGGCAGTTTATGATCATACACAGGAAATAGAGATAGAGAAGAAGGGAGAGACAGAGAGAAAGAGACAGAAAGACACTTTATGGTCATACCCAGGACCATTCAAAAGGAGGAATGGCTCTGGTATCATCTTATTCTCTTATATGGGTATGTGTGGTGGCTGAGGGGTACTTGTCCTGCTAAAAAATGTGAGGTCTCACATGAACCGTGATTTAAAAATGTGTTCTCGTAGGGTATTGTATTGATTTTAGTTCCTTTTATACTTTGTGGGGGGAAACTCATACATAGACTAAGTGTCGCCATTTTTGAATCCCCGAATTATTTTAAGCAAACCAACATAGACATGATATTCTTTTCATTTATTTCTCAATGACTTTCCGCACACTGTTTCAAAGTTTAGGAAAGCAAAATCAGAGCACCATGCCTTAAAATATATTACTTTAATGAGAGAGTGAAGTGAGGAATCTGGATATAATGAGGTCTTACGCCAACAAGAACATTCCCCAAAACGTTCATGAATGGACTTGATGTTTCGTCGTCGTTAGTTGCAAATGTATCAGGAATGAAAGCATCACGGAATAGAAACTATTATTTCTTAAGGAATTTAGCTTAGAAAGCACCTTTAAATAACTATTTAAGGTTAATCCCATTTTGTCCTATACAAATAATGTCCCCATGTTTAGGTGTTCATTATTAGTTTCATTGATATGCACATATGCCACTTTTCATTCCAGGTCATTCAAGAGGTTTCAAAGGTGTGATACTTACTGCTGATCTCCTGGAGCACCTAGAGGAAGAGAAACTTGAAAGGTAAATAATTAGTATGTACTTGATCATGGCGAAATGGATGTGCTTACGTTCCAAAGGCATTCATTGGAATGTAATGGTGCAATTGCATACTTTAGACGCCTTTCATATTCAGACAATATTTGATTTACTAGCAAAAAAGTTCTGCTCATGCTTTTGGTGCATGTTGTATGGAATTATTTTCTCGTAAAAAATACTTACTAATTCCCTTTGTATCTATTTTCATCTTTTCATCTTTGCTTTACTGTAACTATGCTTCATTTTCCCTTGATATGTATTCTTCTTGCTAATTATTGCCAAAAGACGATATTAATATTATTAGTGCAGAAATCATGTACTTTGGTATTATTTCAATCTTTGTTAACCTTACAAATAGACATGATATTCTTTTCATTTATTTCTCAATGACTTTCCGAATCCTATTTCAAAGTTTAGGAAAGCAAAATCAGAGCAACAATAGAACAGTTCTGTTCTGAGAATGGACAGTTTCCTAAACAAGACATTTTGGCTGTGGCCAAGGAAACAACTGTTTCCCCGAATCCCCTTAACAAAATAACGACCCCTCCTCCTCCCCCAATTAATCCCCACTCTATGCGGGAAAAGGCGTTGTCAAGGACTCCATCAGTGTGCGTTACCAACGTATTAAAAATTAGAAGACGTCACGACAAAAATACGGAGCGCGCAGACGAGTACGTTTTTCAATTATTGCGTCGTCTGGGGCTAGACCTATAGGCTACATACTTTCCCTTGGATCTTTTTTATTGGACCAATAGCCTACTCATGAAAATAAAAACCTAGTGGAATAAAGGGCTGTTCTTCCTTAGATATTGTACTTTGGCTGTCTAGCCCGCTTAATAGCTGGCCTTAAATTGATTCCCTGACCCCCCACCATCATGCCTTAGGTCTGGGGATAAGGAGACAGGTCTTAGGTCTGTCATGACCAATATCTATATCGATAACAGTGAAATATGGTTCTCACCAAATGCAAGCTTAGCCATTTCTCTTTCCGATGGTGTATAGGGTTAGGCAATTATTTCATATAGGCCTATTAATGCCTTAGAATGCAACATTAGACAACCCAGTTCTGCGCGCAGATCAGATGTTTGTCAGTGGAGTCAATCCGATAGGCCTAGGCCTACTTGTCAAGTAACAGGGGAAAGGCCGGAAATTATTGTTTAGCCTAAAGGTAACAGTGAAGTTTCCCTCATATCTTCCTTATTTAAAAACAAATATGGATGAAATTAAATGTATAGGGTTAGAAAAGCATGCTTTTTCAGAATTTAAACATCTTGACAATGTATTTCAAGTCGAAATAGCACTTTTCAGGGATGTAGGAAGCAATTTAAACATGGGGGGGCCAACTTTGTCCCACAAAGTGAAATTGTATATCTTGAGTTGATCATCATTATAAGTTGATTTGGGAATAGTTTTCTTATGACACAAGGTTTAAGATTGTGTGTCATCGCAAGTGGTGTGGTTGACAGTTGAGTTTGTATTCCGAATTTATATGTCTATTTAATACCCTGTGTCGTTGTTTTAATGATGAAATTTACTTATTGATTGTCTACTTCATTTTCAAGTCGGTTTATTCTTCAATCTCCATATTTTGGGCTCACTTTTCTTTTAAACTCGCACTCCTTGATTGGGGAAAGAATTAGAGATGCTGAGATCAAATTAAGCAAGAAAAGTGAGTTAAATGAGGTTCTGGGATATTAGGGTATCTGGACCAGAGGCATGGCTGGTGGTCCTAACACTCTAGGTCCGAACTCTCAGATCAGATAAGAATGGTATGTCAGCCTACTTTGCTAATTTGTATCTCTGCCTAGAACTTGGCGTTTTAATGGGAATATAATGATATTTTGTAGTCTTAATTGATTTATGAAGGCAATTTGTGGTTTGAGACAGGAGGCTTTCCCTTTGCTGTAAGGCACTTTCTCAACTTCGGGCCTAGACTTCTAACCTTGGGTTAATTTTCGGCAAAAATGGTTTTCGCACAGGCCACAACTTGTCTATAGCTACAGAAGTTTACTAGCATTTTATATTACTGAGAGAGGGCATTCTCTATAGACTGAGCAATTCCACCAATTGGTTGACATATGACTATGAAATAGACTTTTGAATTTACGATGAGAAATTTTGGTCTGGAGGTACTTTAAGCAATTCAGTTTGCTTCACCAATGGAAAATACTTCAGAAATACCCTACTTTTGCACATCTGGCATAAATATTTAAATTCTATAGGAAAGAAACGCTATTTTTTTTCCTTAAAATTAACGAAAATATTGCTAATTATTAAAAAAATGGTGTAAATAGAAAAAAAATATGTCCACTCATGGTTACATGTTTATTCAAATTTCATATCATGACCATGGGCACTGAATAATTTGAAAAATATATATTTCTAATATCCCATTGGTTAATGTGCAATGCAAAAATGTCTTAGATAGCTTTCACTGTATTATCCCATACAATAATGAATGTATCTGAATATTTTAGTTTTCTTTGGAATTAGAGCATATAATATATATTTGAAAAGTGTCTATGTCACCATAATGTGCTGGACATTTTAGTTAACAAAAAATAAAATATTTAGAGTTGACAAAATTGAAGTATGGCTGGAGACATAAACAGCCGCATTATACCCCTGCTGTGCATTATTGCACCTCAAGAGCGCTAAAAGATGATGTCATTGTAACATGCCAGCACATTACAGTGACATAATGTATGTGACATAATAATTATGTCACATTATTTAAACATGTATTGAGTTGATATATATATAGAACTGTTTCCCTAATAATTTTGCTTCTAACTACTTAAATAGAATTCATATTTACCTTCCTAAACACCCAATACATAGAGAGAGTGGAACTCGCCGGCAATAATAAAACATTTATTGGACAAGATTCGTCCGCATAAGCACTCTGCATCATGCATATGCAGACAAATCCCGTCCAATAAATTTTTAAATTATTGCTGGGGAGTCCCATTCTGTATTTATCATATATGTCCATAAAATTTGATCATAATATTATGTCATCAGATATCACTGAAAAAATATTAAACACGCCTCAGAGAGCCCTACGATTATATAGAGAACTTAGTTCTCTATTTAATCATGTGCTTCTTATTATGTATATTTATGATCATGTTACCAGAATAACGGGTGGATTAAGCAGTCTGGCCACTGTCAGCAAAATGGTGTCGATGCAAAGTTGATGCAAAGACGATGCAATTGCCGGCAATGCACATTGATGAGGAGGGTTATCGGTGCTGGCATTGCCTTGGCATTGACAAGGGAAAAAAGCTCTGCAACTATAGAACTAATTTTCATGCTTTTATATGGGAAATCTCATCAACCCTCTCATCGCCGGTAATCGCTGGCTATTCCCAAAGGCATAGCAACATCAAGTTGATGCAAAGACGATGCAATAAATTTCACAAAAATCTTAATGACTACCTCATCGCCAACGCATCGCTGACACATCGCCAATGATTTGGTCAACAGTGTCCGGACCGCTTTACCAATCACAGGGATTCGGGCAGCTTTCACTCAGTGTGTTGACATGCTTTGCAGAGAGAGATATCAACAGAGCATTTTTATAGTACACATACCATGGATATAAGTATGTCTTTACCATTACCATTACTTAGTCATTATTTGGCTGTAACTTTTCTTCTAGTTGGAGTATTTTTACAAACTAAAAGGTGTTATGACCCTTATGTCGAGACCTGTAGGCCTACCTGTGTCTGTGTACTTATCAGCTAGTTCCCGTCACAGATTCCACAAAGCTCCCCTGACTACAATGTTCATTATTAACTTTCCCAATTGTGTCTATATTAGCAGCAACATGTCTAGTTTATGTAAGAAAAAAATCAATAGAAGCAAATCTTAAAAAATAACAACTTTCAGTCCGGGCCTGCTAAATGATGGCCAATTAGTGGAATCTGGAGGAATTCATTTTCAGCATTCAAATTTTTGAGTGAAGGTAAAATGTGGGGGGGCCAAACCATACTCTGGCCCCCCACTTTAATTGGTGGGGGGGCCATGGCCCCTGTGGCCCCCCCTGTTCCAACATCACTGCTTTTTATAATTTTGTGGGAGCTTAATATCCCCGCGATGTGCCTGCCACAATGCAGTAGGGTCAGCTCCTCAGAAAATCTACAATCGTCGGCAAGCTTTTTCATTGTTTATTTATGTAACTGTAAACATTCTCTCATATCTGCCTCATTTAATAGCTAAACCTGATATAACAACATATTTAGGGGTAGAAGAGCATGTTCTTTCTGAATTTCAACACCTTGGCAATGTATTTCGATTAGAAATAACAATTTTTTTCAATTTGCGGGAGCATAAAATCACCACAATGTGTAAGCAAGTGTGTCGGAAATTCAGGTGGGAATAGGCAGAATGGGTTTCCCTTATTATATATGGGCAAATATGGGTTTCCCTTATTAGAAAGGGGGCGACACGGACACGCAAAGAACAGGCAAAAACTGGAACCTATGTGTTTCCCAGGATGAGTGTCTTTGGCGCTCATACCAACTTCGGGGAAACCTTAAAAAAACTCTTGGCAAAGCTACATCCCAATTTTGCGTTTCCCACTATAGGTGTTGATATATTCCTCAATTTAACAGAAAGACGTCTACTATAGCATCAGGCACAGCAAATTTGATGAACGTCACATCCCTTTGATTTGATATTCCACAGTTCTAGACGGGTATCAAAACGATTTAGATTGCCAGTTTTTGTTTGATGAAATCTCCGCATTCCTAGTAATTTCAGTAATTCTATATTATCAAAGCCTTGTCCGGAAAGAATACAAGTACATACAGCTGCTGCATGAGGGCGCCCCACACCCAGAATGCCTGTGCCCCCAGGGTACTACACCAGACTGCAGTGATCCAGCACAGCGCATGACGGGGACAGACACGGCTACGTATTATCTGCCCATCAGTGGACTTCAGGACGGTGTTCTGGATCCAGAAAGGTTCTCTCTCAGATATGGCTACTGGGCAGCGCCAAATACAGACCTAACCATCAGAATTTCCCTCAAAGTGCCAACATTGGTAAGTAGCATAACATGTTCCAAATATTCAAATACTATAACAAATTAAAAACTTGTCATGTTCCTTATACTCTATATCAACGATGGGGGCATATAACTTGAACCACAACAGATACACACATGTACAATTTTAAAGAATCCAGTACTGACACAGAATTAGCGTAGCTCAATCCCAAGAGCATTATTCCATCCCTTGGTCACTCAAAGTATACTACTATACAGTTCTGTATTGTGCCACTATTGGTGTCAAAGCATTGCCGCTGAGCACATTTATTTTCCTATACCCATTCACTCAAATCAATAATACCATTTACAGATTACAGGCATGAAAGTTTATTTGACCAACCAGTCCTTCACTGTGTATAGAGAGGAAATGGTAATAGATAACATCATTCCACAGAGCCTTCACTTTCAAAAGAAATTGGGGTAGGTATCCCTCAGCTTGTAAGTTAAGTAAGTGCATTATTTCGTTGACTGAGTTAGTTTCCTAAAATCGGTCCCATAAAGGTTTCCATTGAGATTACATTATTTCCTTCCGTAATCCTATGGAGAAATATCCACCCTCTTCCAGACTTGCCAATATAGAGTACCTAATGCCTGATTTGTGTGTCTGTGAATGGAAGTTTGGTAGCTGGAATCAAAGCTCAGTCATCACCAAAATCATCTTCATGAATTTCCCTGGAGACCGAGTCGCAGATTACACATACTATCCACGCCCCTTCCGATTTTACAACATGCTGTATGAGATTGTTGTGGTTGGCAGGTAAGGACACCACACTATGATAGAAGTAAATGAAATTGTGTTAACAGCACACGGATCAATTCTAATTCAATCTACCTAATACCTAAACCTAATATCTTGCTAGATATAGAAAAAGATCTGTCACTCTTTCATTTATTCCATTCTATTCTGACGTCACTAAGTTAGTACGAAAACTAAACATCTTTTACATGTAGAAATCATAGTATTAAATCATCTGACCAACCATTCAGACCGTTAGAACCAAGTGACCCAACACGATGTGAGTGTTTCCCCGGCAATGGCCAAGAGGCAGAAGGATGCGATGACTGCGGCAGGTGTCTCTGTAGGAATGGTATGGAGTCAGGGGAGTCAGGGGAGTCAGACAGGATCTGTGTGAGTCTATATATTGTTTGAACTTCTAGAATCTGCATATTTTAGGGTATTGAACAATGCAAACTGCTAAGTTACCTAGGTTTGTTTCAAACTTTTAATTAAACATTGACATTATGATATCATTTACCAACCCTGATAAATTGACTGATATACAATGTTATGTTTTTACTATAGCACATACAAAGTGGATAAATATGACTGACTGGGTCAACATTGTTTTCAATCCAATCCAACATACTTTCTTTTCAATCCAATCCAACATACTTTCTTTGCAATCCAATCCAACATACTTTCTTTGCAATCCAATCCAACATATTTCTTGATAAAAGTTCTGCAAGCTCCGCTGGACTTTACAAAGAGCTCAAGTAAAACCAGATCCCAAAATCTGTATGTTTCAGAGCCCCTATGTGACACATGTGACACCAAGCCAAGGACCGTTGTCCGGAGGGACACTGATAACCATATATGGACGGTTGTTGAAACCAGCATTACAGATTGACATCTCTGCCAGAGTGACATTGGGAAGGAATCTAACATGCAGCATAGTAGGGTAAGATAACTAAACTCATTCTCAATGACATTTTCCCAAAATGACTAAACCGAATTGGGCATTATCGATTGAAGCATGTATTCTAATTTGAGAATTTTAGTGTTAGATAAATTCTGATATAGTATTGAAGTCAAATATTTAATTACCAGATGTGCCTTTCTACTTGTATAAATTTAAACAAATGCAATAACTCTTTCTTACAATTCCAAATAATTGCTCTTATTTTATCTTGCACGACCCGTTTCATCACCTGTGGACTGTATAAGTTTGGTACACCAGTAGAATGGAGATTCAGTTTTGTTGCTTGCATATTTATTCCTGATTGAAAACGTAATTCTAACCAACAGTTTTCGCAATTGTTACTTCAGTCATTTTGAGACCATAGTTTGCTATATCTAACACATGATTATCTATGTTCGCTATTGATATTAGCAATCAATTTTAAATTATGTTAATGTCTAACCGTCGACTTTGATTTAAATAATGTAGGAAATTTTATCTAATGCATGTCCATCACTACTGTCTAAAACGATACAACATCATATAAACGTTACGATGAAACTATTAGTATTCTTTGACTTGGTTCCTACTTACAGAGACCATCTACAAGATGATAGAATCGTTTGCAAGACCAATGTTGGTATTATGCCTGACCAGACCTTGCCCCTGGAACCAGAGTTATTGTTGGCAGGTTTCCCTTACAAGATCAGGAATCTGCTACAATTGAATTACACTTACACTGCCAATCCCTCCATTACAGAAATCCTGACATCACAGCCTCTTTGTAGGAAGTAAGTAACATATTTGCATTTCTAAGTTGATTTGTAATAAAGGTGTGTTAAAAAGTTTAACTCACAAATCCGCTTACGCCAACTCTGGAGACAATGGTGAACCCGGGTTATTTTGTACACACAACATTAATGACTTCGTTCCAGGATAGAAATATTTTCCAGATCAAGCCTACTGTCAACAATGTGCCATCATAGGATTTCAATATTAAGGTTTCTACCAGAATTCTTTTTCATTTAACATATTTATACAGCCATTAGTGATAAGGATATACAAGTCCCACAGGCACTATTATCTAGTCCATGATTTTCCGCCAGGGGCTGTGTAATGTGTTCTTTATCATAGATTTTATTTAGCCGATATTATGCTTATGCTTTTGAGTCATGAAGTTAAATTCCGGCTGTAAACTTATTAGTGAAATAAGCACTGAGCATAATTCACCCTACATGTGTTGCTCTCTGAGCAATGCATATATGTATTAAATACATAATATAATGAGGTAGCCCTTCTCAAATATATCAAATGTGTTGATAATGGCATAAAGCAACCTATTTCACTCACTAACTGTAATGAGGTGTACACTGGAAGACCAGATTATCGTTTTAAGTGTACTACCTATTTTGTTCTGTTTTTTACTTGTGTTTATGCTGTCTTAGTAAATATATCATTATTATTTTTATCAGTAAGTTCAGTATCACCATTATAAGCCTTGGTGGCTCAACATTAAATGACTTAATGAAATTGTATTATCCAAGTCGGCAGACAAAGCTTACCGTCACAGGTCAGCATCTGAATGCTCCCACCTTGATATATCTCTTGATAAAGGACCTGGACCTCCTTGTGGTTGGTACTTCTTACTCTCTGCATTCCTTATGAAATTAATACATTAGTAAAGCTTAGTGTTCATTGATGAAAGTCAATTTGATAGAGCACTCTCGCATCTAAGGATGCTATTGCAAAACTAAAATATTCCACGCCATTTACAGGGTTGTTTGGGAGAAGACAACGGATACTCTATGATATGCGAAGTACCAAAGATGAGTTTTCATGGTGGCGACATTCTAAACATTGGCTTCACTTTTGATGAAGTACTTGTTCCTGGGTTCCAACTCCTACTTCATCAAGAACCATCATTGTACACCACTGGTCACATCACCAAGAAATGGACCATTTCGCTACAGGTAGAAATTAATGTATGAGGCTACAGGTAGCACGAAATGAGCTACAAAGTGAAACACTTTTGAATCAATTTTGGATGTTTGCCATCAAAATGTCTACCCTTGTGGCAAATATAGAATATTTTAATTCAACTTTAAGAGAGGGCTCTAAACTATTACCTTCATTGTCTTTTCCATTACAAACTAATATCCTGCACAGTGTTCAAAGCAGAGAAATATACATGGGTTGCTTCCTCTTGCAAATGAAAATAATCAGTTTTGTCATACAGACAGTCATGAGAAAGACACATCAATGTGAAAGCGCATGCTATTTTACTTGGAGACAGTTGTGCCAGTTGCATATTTTAGACCTCCCCCTTGCAGATTGACTTCCAAAAAGGTGATCTCTTATTATAGGGTGACAACCTCAATGTTTGCCATGGAGGAAATGACTATCGTATCACAGTTGGGGAGGCAACGTGTGGAATCTTCTTTTTGAATAAATCACACATACTTTGTTCTCTAACTGAGTCAGACGTTACACGCAACAGGGACAGTGACGTCTTGGTGGGTTACTGTTTATTTCATATTACAAATGCTGAATTCAAAGCAACAGTGATATCTTGAAATAGTTAGTCGTTCAAACTGGTAATGGACCTAGAGGTCAAGCCTAGTTGCATGGTGCTATAACTGCGAAATCCAATTAAACAAGGACGGTTTTTGTTCAGGTGGCCCTAAATGGAATGAGTATGAAGATTGCAATCTTGGATTATCCAGTATCACTAGAAAACAATGAGTGGAAAACTCCTGTGTTGGTGGTCCTTGCCATCCTGGTGCTGTGCTCTGTCATCCTCGGCATCGGCCTGACTTGGAAATACAAATATTCAAGAAATATTTCCGGAGGTACGCCTACACTGCCTGCTAGTATAGAAATGACACAAGTCAGTGGTAAGTAAAAGTCCATTACCTTATTTATTTCCCCCTTTCTTCTCTTATTGTACCCAACTGCGGCAATCTTAATCTTAGGGCAATGAGCAATCATCCTCTGAAGAAGTTTCTCCCGTTGAACCGAAACATGCCAGGAATTGTAATTACCAGGCCACTTCTCACATTTTCCATTTTCCATTCCATCCAGGTGTCATCTGCTGAAGATTTGCCATATTCAAATAATAGTTACCAAGAATGCCACATTAGTAAAATGCAGTTAGACTTAATATACACTACTTTTCAAATTACATGTATATTTTCTACTGGTAACCATCTCAACGTCACCAGATCTATATACCCGATATTATCATTCCTTTTACTCCAAACTTGCTATTTGCAGATTCAACTACCATCCAGGCTCCGGGAACAACAGGAACGGATATTTTAGAGCATCTGGACCCGAGACTTCAAGCAATTATCCGGCCCAAGCTCCTGGAATGTGACTACATAGAGAAACACAAGAGAATTGGAAAGGGTTAGACCTATTATTATTGTTACAAGTTGAACCGCACTAACTGTATATATACATGTATAACATTACTGACAGGAAAGTGCATCAGTGCATGATAAGAATATCAGTACACCAATCAGGCACTGGTGAAATTATTGGGAGTTCCTTAGATGCCCCCTACCCCTACACACCTACCCTCCCCCTCACACACCTCAAGAATCCCCCTCCCCCACCCACCGAGCTACGCGGGAAAAGTGTTGTTAAGGACGTGTTACTAAACTGGTATCCGACCCGGCCTTGGGTTTCTACACTGAACTACCTATTCAAGGCCCGGCCCCTATTCAAGGCCCGGCCCCTATTCAAGGCCCGGCGCCTATTCAAGGCCCAGCGCTTATTCAAGACCCGGCGCCTATTCAAAGAATGCAGAATGAGCATGGGAATTATAGAATAAAATAGATATTAAATTTTGTATTCCTTTCATCTAAAACATACTCGTCTTAATTGGCCATGATTATATTCCAAATCTCTCAGAAGGATCATACAAAGCTAGTTATAGTGACAAGTCCAAATCGTATTGCATCATTTGTTTTGATACATATATATGATAGCTTAACCCCGGCGCTTATTCAAGGCCCGGCCCTTATTAGTAAATCATGCTCTGCCCGCGGCGCTTATTCAAGGCCCGGCGCCTATTAAAGACCCGGCGTTATTTCAAGGAAATACGGTATGCAGAATCTGTTTGAAATTTGAAGACTTTGATCGACATTGCCAAAAAAAGGACCTATCCTTCAGGAATAGGGGGTACTAAACACAGATCCTAGTAAACACATACCGCATAGCAAGATCCAAATCCTGAACCAAACTCCTAGGAAATGTTGGTAGACCAACTCCCTCCACCAGAACAATGGAACTCCTGCTAGCAATATCCAGATATCACCTGTCTTGTAAAGCATGGTATCCACATGCATGTCGGACAGTTACCCTAGCGACTGTCAAACATGCATGTGGATACCACAGCCAGCCTTGAGTAGTGAACAATGGTCCCTCAACATGACCCCCTCCACTCCTAAAAATTTAGATTTGGACAGGTCCGATGGTAACACACCCAATTTTATGTTATGGCTATACAAAGTGTTCTTATGGTCTGAGTGCTTGTATTGTCTTGAAATCTGGAAGTACTTAGTACCTTAGTACAACGATTTTCGACGGAAATTGTTGTAGATTAATTGGAATTAATGTTAAAATAAGGTTTGTATTTAAAGGGAATTTTTGGCCGCTACTTATATGTAGTTCAATCGATTTCATTCATACTTAAAGGCCCCAACATTAGATTTGTTTTGCACAATATGACTGTACATAATACCTTCATGTCTGGGGTTTACTGCTATCTTTACCCGTTACTTTTGTGACAAAACTGGATTTATTTGTGAGACGTTTCTTACTGTTGCTATTGTTTTCTGATCGATCTCCATACTTTTTAATATTGATATTTACCTTCGCCATGATTAAATTATTTCAGCGAATCCATCACATACATAGTCTGGTGTTGCTGGTTTTTTGGTCGGATTTCAATATGGTGGGACAAGCTAAAAAATCTTGCATCATATATATATATATGTAATCAACAGATCAATAGTTGGAAATGTAAAACTCGATGTTTGCCATAATATATTAAAGAAATGACATCATAATTATATTTTGAAGGGAACTTTGGAAAGGTTTTTCATGGAACGATCAATCTTGCTGGTGGATCAGTATCAGTTGCTCTCAAGACACTAAAAGGTATGATAATCAACAATATATTCTGGAATAACCATCAGATAACTATCAGATTTTCCATTCAATCAATCATTCTCGATAAATTTGGAAACCAACAAGAATACATACTTCCTTTTTCCTTATGATGTTATTGCTTTAATGCCAAGCTTACATAATATGGTGTTCAGTCGGATCCTTATCAGTTGTGGATACTTGGACTAGATGTGCAGAACTTGCCATAGGCATAGTCACATCATTGTTCTAGTACACTGAGCAAGATGGGCAATTTATATCCAACTTTCAAATCCAGTTAGTAATTTTAATATCATAATCAATGCATATCCCATTGAAAATACCTTTCCAGATGGTACAAACTCTGACAAGGAGGACATAGAGGAGTTCCTGACTGAGGCTACAATAATGAAGGACTTCTGCCATCCTAACGTGCTCTGTCTCATTGGTGTCATCCTCACTGACTTGGACATCTTTGTAGTTCTCCCATACATGGTTAATGGGGACCTCAGGAAATATATCGCCCGACAGGTAGGCTGAATACTTTGTATTACTATCACCATTTTTATCACATATCTTTTATGATAACTTCAGCTACATCAAATCTCATCTGGTCCTGTTCATCCAGGGTTTCATTTAGTCAAATTAATTATATTATTGTTATTGCTACATTTCATGCTGATTTATTATTAGGTAAATTATGACAACAACCTCTTCTGCATATACATTTTATCGATGATTCAGATGTTTGACTTCAAAACATTTTTTGGATTCACCCTTGATGTGGCAAAGGGAATGGCATACCTGGCCTCTAAACACTTCATCCACCGCGATCTGGCAGCAAGGAACTGCATGTTTGTATATACATTTGTTGTGCATGAATAAGACAAGGCAGTTTGGAAGCAATTACTTATTGACATGGATGGATTACATGGTGAAACAAACAATTTAAAATATTCAGAAAAATAGGATTAATGGTATGTAACTTTGGTGTACCTTTTGAACTAATGTAAGATCATGCATTTGTGCTGGGCGAGATGTGACTTTTTAACTTGATGTTCAGGGTGAATGCTGCTGGTGTTGTGCTGATAGGAGACTTCGGTCTGGCTAAGGACATCTATGTGGCAGACTACTACAGACCAGAAGGACGAGATAAACCCATGCCCTTCAAGTGGATGGCCCCTGAGTGTCTTGAAGAACAATGTTTTACAACAAAATCTGACACGGTGTGCAAACCTGAGTGACATTGTGACTAGTATTTAACAGATGAAAATATATTTTAAAATGTAATTCTTGATATATGCCATCCCAACAAGTTTAATTCAACATATGTGAATGCTTAAAAAGTCGATTCTCATAGCTAGTAAAAGACAATACAATATTTATGACTAACATTATAATGGAACAACTCACACAAATCAGGCAAAGTGAATAACAATAATTATTATTCACTTTGGCTATATTAAATCTTGGATGATTTCCTAAATTTTGACGACTTGGAGATATTGTTTTATGAATTTCCAGGTACAAGTGCCTCATACTCTTTTCTTTATTTAGATTGAAATAAATGATGTTAGTCTTTTATCCTTCCAGTGGGCTTATGGAATAGTGATGTGGGAGATATACACACAAGGAGATCGCCCTTACCTGATGGTAGACAACCTGGACCTACACACCTACCTGCTGCGGGGAAACAGACTTAAGAAACCTGACAACTGCCCTGAACCCATGTAGGTATGATATGAAGAATGTACAAAATAGATATGGATTGATAATAAAAAATGAGAAAGGGCATCCCCTTTTCTCAGAATGATAATATATTTTCAATCACATATTTGCTATTACCCTGCCCTTGAAACATTTCAACACTAAATCATATTTATTGAGGCATGTTAGATGCAAAACTATTATCATATAATACTTTTATTATGGAATTGTGGTTCAATCAGTTTCCAGATAATGATCAAATGCTGGCAGCTGGAGACGGAACAAAGACCAACCTTTGCTGAACTTGTGGACCTGCTGACAGAGGCGGCAGAACAGATCCTTGCAGCCACAAAGATGGAGAGTATGACCGCTTCATCTCAAAGCCTGACTTCAATCTGCCAGAGCTCCACACCAGACAATAACTTTGTATTCCGTGCCTCTGAGTCACAGTGCCCCCTGCTAGACTCAGACTGGGACATCCATGAAGATGACATGCCTGACTACCTTGCTCCTGTACCACCAGAGGAGGAGTGTGAAGGTGCAGTGGGAGGAGCACCAGCCCATGCAGCAACTATCTCATCCCAGGACCTGGCAGCCATTGCAGTCGCCATGAGAGATGGAAGTTCTGCAGAAGATGATGCAGGGTACCTCAAGCCTGTCAGCACAATATTTCAGCTTCCAGTATTAAGATCAGTGCCTCAACCTCAGAGCATGCAACAACATTCCCCTGAGAGAAAACACAACGTCTCATCCCATGATCCGGCAGCCATTGCAGCCGCCATGAGAGAGGGAAGTTCTCCAGAAGATGAAGCAGGATATTTGCAGCCTGTCAGCACAAGTTTCCAGCCTACAATTCTCACCCTGCCTCGGCGTTTTCCTGAAACCAAGCAGATTGAAAAAGGAAATTAAGTTCCAGTACAATCTTAGATTTGTAGATAACTATGGATATAGAATGATTCTATACTCATTGAAAGTATGGACACGATGAAATAGTATTGGCAATTACACAATAGGAGAATCAAGCTATATAGGTTCGTTCTAATAGTATTTCAATCGAGGATGTTTGTGCAGAAAAAAGTAAAAAAAAGAGTGGTAGTGGTACAAACAAAACCCAGAAAGAAGAAGGTGTGGACGTCAGGCAAATAGTACTAGAACCCGGAATACAGCTGGTATAAATGTAAAATTGGCTGGTTTTACTGTGGGGAGGGAGAGCCCAGAAATTGATGTATGTACATTAATCAGATTTGCAAAATTATTATCAAATCAAAATACCTTTAAAGATTCATAACCTGACTTACATTCTATGTGGACAGCATTGGGAAATCTACAACCAATGATTTACATCTGTTATGAAAGTGCAGGTCTATATTTTGAAACAGGATGTTCATGTCATTTCGTGTTAGATATGCTACATAGCGATTTGTCTTGGTACATGCACAATGATTTTAGAGAAAATGGGTGTCCACTAAATAGTTGTTCTTCCCATGTGCCCTTCAATATATTCAATTACATCTTACATAGTTAATTTCTATTATGCCAACAACTTGTGTTATTGAAACATCAAAAGCCTATGTAAATGAAAAACTTCTAGTTTTCCTTGTACATTGTCCTATCAATCTTTAGTCGCCGATCTTTGGATTCTGGGGGTTTGCTGGATAGTTGTAACCGGCCAGTTTCAGTCCATGCTGGGCCTGTTATTAACAGGCCTGTTATATACGTGACGACTGGCGTAATATAAAGGAACTAAAATCAGTTCCACAAAGTCTCCACAATGTTTTTGCCTTGCTCCCTTGACAGTAAACACGTGTGACTTCTAAAATCGCTGATCTTTGGTTTCCATAGAGAAACTTCGCTATTGGGGAGAAAACAATATTACAAACATTTCTAGCACTAATTCAGATGTTTTATTTATTTCTTCATTAAGTCGCTAGACACGCTAACACGGCCGAATCGGCCAAGGTCAAGGTCGCCATAATGTGGGCGCGACATCCGGGCTCTGTTGATTGCATGCAAAAAGTGGAAGGTTTTTTTCTATCCGGAACGGAGATTGCGGCTGACGTAACCAACATTGTGAAGTTATAATTACCTGGGCTGTGTGATATTGGTAAGACAGATGTAAAATAAACTAAATACTAGAATGTGATGGTTTTAATTGTGTAAAACATCCATAATAATGTATAATGTATAATCATGTATAATGCCTCTTTTCTTTTCTTATTTTCCCTTATACTTACTTAGCTTTAAATGTATTAGGCCTTAAATGAAATAATAAAAAGAAATCATTATCTCAAAATGCTTAAATTAGATACCCTAAGGAGTCTTGAAAATAGCGATTTTCTCAAATTGGAATTGAGAAGCACTGGTCCGAACTGCTTATTCTGGCACTGGTCTGGTCCTCAATCAAGATGCTAATGTAAAGTAACTCATAATTAAATATTTATATACTCATCTCATGGATCTCCCACCAGCCCATAAGCCCATATAATCTAATCATTACTTATATGTCTAATGTATGCCCATCTGGTTCAATTTAAAGTAACATGTTTCAAATTTTTAGAAAGATCACGGAAGTGCCAGAAAACAATGATGACACATTAACACTATTTGTTGCATTATTATTATATGGAGTAAAGATCATTTTTACACAGAATTTTCATCCATATACTTAGTTCAGTAGCTATTGTTAATGGTACAATATTAAACAGAAATTTACAACTTTTATTCATTTCACTTTCAATATATTATATCCGAGGGCGACACAAGGTAATTTATGTTTTCCTGCATTTTGTCTGCTCCAGGAAGGATTTTAAGATTAGTGTTTCCAAGTTTCGATGTGGACTTTCGACCATAACTATAATCTAATAGAAAAATCTGAACCTCTTTAAAAAACGGCTCATGTGACTCGAAATTTAGGGTTTTGACTTTCATCTTAGGGACCACCAATGGCATACATGTCAAGAAAAGCACCCTCGCATTTGGGTCCTTGGGTCCTGCTAGTGCAGACCTCAATTTTCGTAGTGCAGACCCATAGTGCGGACCCGAGACTACCAAACGAGTTCGTAGTGCGGACCCCAGACCCCTTTTGACGACCCATTTTGCTAGTCTTAAGCGCAAAAACTGACATCGCTAAATCAGTGCTTTTATTAATAAAATGTTATATGCGACAGTCAACTACGGCCTTTACAGACTTAGGACAACCAATTTAAGGTTAGGTTTAGGGTTAGTTTCGGTATTTATTCTATAGGATGCTAAATTAGTCCCGGAAATTAGTAGTGCGGACCCATAACTGGAGTTGGAATCGGAGACCAGACCACATTGGGAGGTTTTCTGACGTAGAGTAGCTTAGGTAGCATGAGGTGGTGACCATGATCGCACCCAGAGGACCCCGATTTCCGCCATTTTTTTCACGCCAGGACGCATTCCTTGACACGTCTCACCAATGGTTACTATTGAAGTTTGTAAAGAAAAGGGATATTTTCTCCCTTTTTCCAAGATTTCAGATGGATGAATCCCATATTTTTTTTGAAAAACATAGCCATCATAGCTATCGGTTTGCCCTCATGTGTGAACCAACAAGTTATTAATATATTTTGAAAAATATTATTTAGCCTTGTAAATCGTTAATACAAAATTCTCAATACTCCGTTTTTTAGCTCATCATAATGAAAATTCAGCCGATGATGCTTTTTTTTAAAAAGCTGGTGACCCCAACCCCCTCCTTTTTTTGCTTGTAAAGCAATATGATTATAAAAATTTAAATTCCATTTACTTTTATAGTAGAAAGATAAAATTGTCCTTTTCCCATAGAAAGCTACTGTGAATGGTAATACATTTCAGAGCTCCCTGAAATGAACACTAACCTGGTGACATATTGTTTTTATTTGCGTTTTTGATTCACTTAACCATGTTCTTTCATGAGGCAAAATTTAAATAAAATGTTATAATTCCTATTTTTCTGCTGGACAGTCTGTTTATACCTTTAATATCCATAATACAAATTTTCCACTATCAGTCATAGAAATCAGGCGGGGCATACAGATTTTATGCATATCAACTCTGTGAAGTTATTTTTAATAGAAGTAATAAAATTCCTTATATACAATACAAGACCAATTTTTCTCATTACAGTTTGGTCAATAATAATTGAATTGTTATTAACAATTAGAATAACGTTATTATACATGAGAATTTAGGGGAGCTCATTTCAATGGGCGGGAAGGACCCAACATCAGGTCAGAGTTTGTTGGAATATAGTTTTCCTGAATTAACAGAGCCAGTGTGATATAATTCTTGTCTAACTTTGCTTTGCCCAACCCCCCAAATTGGAAAATAGCTAACTTAAAAAAACTTTTACAATTGCGAGAGCCTGTTTTTAACCCTACTATTATGTACCTTTCCTTGCATCAATAAAATTTCCTATATCATATTAAAGTCAGATATGTTTTGAAATTTTCTCATACTTCTATGATGTATATTTAATGATTGTTGTACCTCTTTCTGATTCTAGTTAGGGATTTGTAACAATATACTTGAATGTCTTGAAATGATTAATGAAAGAAAACCAACTGACACTATTATGATCCATCAGTGTTTTACATAACGTAATGGCATCTTTGAACTAATTTGTAGACTTGAAAAATGATTCATGTTGTTGTACACTGCATACATGAATATGGGAAAAAGGTCCAAGATACCAAAATATGTCCCCCCCCCACTTGGAAATTGCCAGCGACGCCCCTGTGTTGTAGAGGAGGGAGAGAGAGGGATCAATTGGCATATGAATATTCATCACCACGATTTACAAGTAACTTTAATATTGTAATTACCTCAGATACTGTTGAATATCGCGTTGGAATAGTTCCGAATTTGGGTCGCAACATATCGGGAAAAAAAAGACAAAATCACAATAAGTTATTCTGGCTAAAACCCGTTCTAGTTCTAAAAAAACGTCAGTTTTTAGTTAGCGACAACTGACATATATTACCATTATTACGATAGAAGTCTAACAATTGTGTCCAGCATATCAAGAAAACACACGACGCATTATTTAAAATCTAGCTAACATGTTGATTGGCCCTCACAGCCAGAAGAGAACAATTATATTTGAAAAACATCCATTTCCAACGAACATAGTCCAAGCGCCATCTGTATGCAAGCTTCTAATATTTTCGCAGAAATGGAGAGCATAAAGTACTTAATTCCATTTAAATGTTTGCATCTGTTTTACTTAATATTTTGAATGATTCCAACAATTTGGGTGACGTCTCCCTGATTATATATGATATCTATTTGCATTGACTGTCATCAAACGAAATAGATTATTATTATCTTTTGTTTCCATGTTCTCGTAAGAGCAAGAATCAGAAAACCGTGACTCTGTTCAGTAAAATGTTATGAAATGAAGTTGTCCCCATTGCTAAGGATGTATGCTGATTAAGCATACATTACAAGAATGATTTGGGGGTATTTTGAAGTGTAGGTTTAGATCCCAGCTGTGAATTGTCTTCAGCCCAGTGGTGATTTTCGACTATAAATCATTGTCGTGAGCTTGATGCCTTAGTGAATAGTGAGAGTGAATACTCTTGAATCCAGTTCATTACAAGATCTAGCCTACAGTCGATCCAGAATCCTTCCCAAGATTTCCCAAGACTCTCTGTTTGTACGATTATGCACAGACACAAGTGAGTGAGTGAGATTGGTTGCTTTGCGCCCTTATCAACACATATAAAGGTTCTATCAAGGGCGGGAGAGCTGAGAGGGACGCAGTTTATGATCATACCCAGGAAATAGAGATAGAAAAGAAGGGAGAGAGAGACAAAGAAAGAGACAGAAAGGCACTACCCAGGACCATGTGCACAGACACTTGCTGACGCTTTAATATTACGCACATGTATACCAACGCATATCTAAATGCCTGCATACGTAAAGCAAACCTTTATAACTTAATCACTAGCTGATAAAATCACGTGGAATAATTACAGACATCAGTCTATGTCAAGTTCACAATACCTAGGCTCAAGTATGTTGACCTGTATTCGTCACGTGACCGGAACACTCCCTATGCTTGTTATTTCACAGCAAAGTCAAGACTAGGTCAGGCTCTTCGTGTTGCCTAGTGGATGGTATTCCTTAAGGGAGAAATGAGAAGAGATACAAAGTAAGAATTATATTTATCGGTTTTTCTTTTAAATAATGACATACCAAACCAAAGATCGCTAACCTGTTTTTTCTGTTATGGATTTGAAATGGTCTCATCAACCTATATTATCTGGGCCAACCGACATCTTGTGACATTCCCATATTCTGAGATAAGAACTTTAGTTGTTATATTATGGCTAACATTGACGCCCTAACAGGTGCAAATATAAGCAGACGTGGGTCGTCCATTTGGACGAGGGATATACGGAATATGCGAGCAATGAATATGTTATGGTAGAAATCTACAATGAGTTTGTGTTAATCTGTAGTGTATTTTTCCTTCAGGGAAGTTAGTGTAATTATATCGGATCAAAAAATGTTTGGCATTTGTGTCATTTGGTTTTGATACTTTTATTCATTTTATTCAATGGCCACCTGTTACGATGCTCAGCAGTAGTATGCGTGTGGTAAACATATTTCATCACTAACAGTAGGTTCATTGCTTGATTTTATCGTTAACAGGGATCTGGCCACACAACTTTGACATCATGACCAATAATTAGCCGGAGACGAACGCTGATTACCGACTTCAATTTGTAAATCAAAACAGTATAAATCTATTTTTCTACATCTCGCCATTGTCATTCAGTTGTCTGTAAGGTGATTGGGTCGGGTGTATAATTATAATTGAGCAGCGTCATTACTTCTAGTAACAATATGACATGTTTGCGCGATAATCAATGATTTTGTGTGCCACTTCCTGACCAGAGAAACATCATCTCAACGGTGCAACTGGTCGAATCCTACGAAAGTGATGCATCTTTGGAAAATTGTGATATCCAAGAATAGTTTTCATTTTTTATCTATTCTATAGTCTATTCTTTGAGCGTCCATGGTCGAAATCATATCCATTAAATCCAAATATTGGCAAAGATATGAGGATTCAACTGAAAAAAACTATATTATGCGTAATGCTACGAAACGACCCCTGTTGTGGCTGTTAAACTTTAAATTAGCCATTAGATATATTTTGACTTCATGTATTCTCTTTCTTTTGTACTATTTTATGTATGGATTCTTTGCGAAAGCGGTAATTTAATCATAAATGCCAGGAAATATGCTTTCATTTAGTGCATTGTTTGTTGAAATCGACCCAGTAAATTAGAAAATATCAACAGATTAAAAATCGTTTCGTAGCATTATGCATGGGTTAATCATGTCTTTAGCATTCTAGATTTTACACTATTAAGCTTGAAATAATCAAAATAGATGACTGGAATATTTATTTATTTGATTATATTGATAATCAAGGCTAAATTTTAGGACATATACATGTGAATTTCATTATATCTTCATCTTTCCTTCTTTTCAGGCCCCAATAATAGCAAATCGAAATTGACAATTGTCTTTGAATCAAACAAAAATACAAATATATATGATATTCTATGCAAAATATCTCGTCTATTAAAAGGTAGATTGTTGGGATGAACATTGCTTCCTGAGAAAATTGATCAGAAATGTTTAATTGTGTAAAAATAGTCCACAATGTATGTATTTCGTAGCATTATGTCGTTTTGTAGCATTACGTTGTTTCGTAGCATTACTCATCCACTTTAGTATTTTAGAGAAATATTAGTTAATATTAAATATGAATATTTATATCTTTTTCTTAAAATCGTGTTTGGTTCATGGGCTTCAGATAGGGAAAATAGTTTTCATCAATTTATGTTAGATATGAGCAATCACATGACGTTTTGTAGCATTACGTATACTGTACATACTTCAAAAAGAATTGTGATGAATATTGAAAAATAACAATAATTTCCATATCGTTTCTGTTTTGACAAGCAAATAACATCCTGGGGCTTTAATGAAGCTGGATAAAATAAAATTCAAGGGTCAGTTAATAACTATTATAAGCCATTTAAAAAGGTCGTTTCGTAGCATTATGCGCATGGCTGACAAAATGCTGTATTTTCTTAGGGGTTATACATCATAGAGATTAATAGTTCAGGGAATTATACCACGATCGGGGGTTGTACACGCTGCAAATGAGTGAATACATGCCATGGTGTTTTGTTGAAAGGATCCACGCGTGAAAATATTAACTTTTTTTGGCCTGAATGTAAGACGCATCCTCATTGGTTGACGTTTCGCTTGCTCATGACGTCACGCCCATTCGTGACGTCATATGCCACCGTGCCATCGTTGATTAGCCAATGAGCTATACGCTTGTCTCGCGCTTTGGCATAAAAATGATTATCCTGATGAAAGTATGCATCTAAATTTTAAACAAAATAGCACATTTCAAATATTGAACCTACATAATAATGACTTATGCTTTCATTTGATTAGTATATAATTGTATTGCAATATACAATATCGCATCACTCATTGTTACGTTTCAAAATATAATTGAGATGAAATTGGAAATTGGTGTAAACCTTTTCTTTCAGGAACATTCTTAACAATCATTAATGCAGAAAGAATGGCTTCCTCGCTTGTGAGTACTTTCTCTCTCAGATACTGATAATATGAGTGATTCAAACACGAGTCCTTAACTAAAAGCCTTTTAGACGACTGATGTTACAGATTCAAAGTCCGAAAAGCTTGCCATCTTAACGTTAATATATGTAAAGTATGCCACTGTTTACCTGTATTTGGCATCAGAATATTTGAGGACATTTACTTAATTATGATTAATTGTATTGTAGAAAAGATGGGTAAGTGCTAGTACTTGTGACCAGCAAGATTTATGCTTTATTATCATTATTTCCGAATATTGTACGATTTCAAACCTTATACTATAAGATCCTCATATATATGTATCTTTACCCGTCTCCATTGTCTATAAGTATCAGACTTATCTTTATCTTATTTTAAACTAGTGACACACATTACGGTAATTCCCTTGTCTAACTAGACAAATGTTGCATCGCCCGCCTATGAATTGTTTAGTTATGTCTAATTAGTGACCACTCTTCCACCATACCAAACCTTCGTCATGCAAATTAGTTGTGCCATGTGGCCTTTGGGGAATTGGTGGTAGAACAAGTTCTAGAACAAGCCCTTTAAAGATTGTAACAATGATGATGATAAGCAATGATAGATGGTATCGCTCAGAGCGTCTGTGATCTAGCATACTTGCACAATTCTTTTAAAATAGTCTATAAGATCAATCTTTATCTATCAAATAACACACTCCCATAACCGTTTTGCCTGCTTTAGCCTCCTGATTCTGCAAGTATTTCGAAGGACAAACTGGAACTATTAATGAGGAATGAAGGGGAAATCATGCAGAAGCTTGTGGTCTCCAATAGTCTGACATCCCTATTGTTTGCTGAAGGTCTAATCCAAGATAAATTTCAGGTTCGTATTAATTATGTTTTAGATCGGTTTTTGGAAATATTCCGATTGGCGACAGAAGGAATGTTTAGGGGTTTCCTGGAAGGATGAAAGAAGGATCCTGGGGAGTCCTTAACTGCTCCGTTAATTACTTGCGTACTGTGTATCATCGACAAGGCATAGCTGATACACCCTGTTTCAACTAATCTGTCGTTGTTGTACATGATCAAATGACAGCATTCTTGCTTTATTGTGCATCTAATATTTATTTTAAATCTAGCTGTAATAGATCTAATTCAATACAAATAAAAATGTTCTTAATTCTCCTCCCTTGCTATGACTTAGGATAAGGGAGTATATAATTTCTCTCTTTTCCGATGTCTAGTTTGGGGTAGATTAAAGGTGAAACATGCTCCGTCTACCTACAAGCAATACAAATGAGAGTTTCCATCTCTACTTTTACAGAATAACACGAGGGAAGACAGGCAATGTTATCAATTGCTGGACATGCTAAAGAATGGTTCGGAATCTGAGTATGAGAAATTCCTTCAATGTTTGGAGAAGGACAACCAGCACAAGATTTTGCATCTTTTTAAACGTATGTGAACAGTATTTATCGACATTTACCAACCTGCTAACATTAGGAAATCATATATAAAACCCATTGCCTTCATTGTTCATCAATTGCGGAAATTGCATCCAACTTGTCTCAGTTTTCACGGGTTTCCAAGGTAATCATACCCTGACATCTTTGTGTAATATCACAATTTATTGCAGAATCTCGCCTCATAATAATATTATTATCGCAATATTATCGCGGTTCTGCAGTAATAGGGGATTTGCATAGCCACCATTTTGATTTGTTCGAAATTATTAGTCATATTCAGCTTGGGATAGTATTGAAGTTCTAATCTCAATATCCATTTGTTATACATGGTTCTCCCATAACCAATAGGTTATTAATTATTATTATCATTATTGAAACTTTATTTCTGTTTGGTTATAGATAGTTTCTCTCTGTTGCTATCCCTACTGAGAATTATGTCGCACGACTCTGTCAATTCTAGCTCTTCCAACGGACCTTCATTTCTAATATGGGTAGTACATAATAAAGCAACTTAAAACAACAAAATAACACATTTGAAAGGACAAGTAGCCTTGCAGTTTGAGATTATGGATTATTTATTTGAGACAAGGGGGCAACGTAAAACTAGTAATATCCTAGTGACCTTCATTTGAGAACGAATGCGTCGAGGATAAAAAAAAAGTTCCATTCCTCATTTATCACTTCTTTCTTATACCTCATTTCATTACAGCGGAAAAGGTTATCAGTAAAAAGAAACAAAAGAAACAAGAATCCAGGGTGAGTTTGCGTTAACTATGACAACCTGATTTGAGCAAATTTAACAAAATATCAATACATTTATGCATTGATTTCGTCGTGTATTTTTTTTTTATTAAATTCTAAATCTTCTTTTCATAATTATATATTCTCTCGTAAGTGTGAATGTACCTCCCTACCTACTACTCTACTGATATACTTCCTTAGTAAACTACTAAGGAAGTATATTATGCAAGCTTTACATTTGTTATTCCAAGTCAATTCATGTTTAAAAATGACTTAATTGTTAATCCCAAGTGAATCATTGCTAATTCCTGACTTTAAAAGAGTAAACATAAACCCATTGAATAAGGGAATTTGGATATTTTTCAATCGTTTTCATTTTCTCTCTTTCGTGAAAATATGGATATTTACTGATACCAGCAGGACAGGTCTGTGCAGGGGACCTTAAAATAATAGTGAAATAACTTTTAGATGCATCCTTAATTGAATTTTGTTTTATGAACATTAAATACTTAGAATATATCCCATAAAGGTGTGACGTATGGGACACAAATCGCCCGAAAAACATTGGTTTTCACTAAAACACAGCATCTGAATGTATTATCCCCTTGGCCGCAAGTTAACGAAGAATCATCATACAATCTTCCAATGTGAATAGTTATGAATCAAAGTGTTATTCTTAAAAGAAGTACACACAATCATCAAAACTGCGCTTATGATAATTTTCTTTCCAGGCCCAAGGGTTGTCACATGCAAGTCCTGGTACTTCATTCATATCTGCTGGTAGCTCATTTTTATCAGCTGGTAGTTCAAGTTTATCTGCTGGTAGTTCATTGTTATCTGCTGGTAGTTCATTGTTATCTCTGGAACAACAATATACTCCACCCACTACAAGAAAGGTAATATCTTTCACTTAACATGGTATTTCGATGGAAAGTCAGTCTGTCTTTTCTATCTAATTGCAGATCCATTAATGTATCAGACCATGCTCGTATTATATATATGGTATGGTAATTGCATATCTTTGTAAACATACAACTTGTGTTATGCCAATTTGATTTTGCCATAGAGTTGGAAATTATGGTTCAGCTTAGTGTATAGTTGCTTTCCAAGATATTTAAACGATTCAACATTTTTCAAAAGGTTTTTTCTAGCATATAGTTTAATTATATTGTCTTTATTTCTTGTGAGTCTCATTACTTACATTAAAGGTGTGGTTGTACAATTTTGAAGTAAACTCTGCATTTGTATTTAGAAAGTTCAGTAGCAAATCTAACGGCCAGGGCCAAGGTCACTCATTTAGTCGCCACCAATCTTTGGTCAGTTTCCAGAAGTAGAATATTGTAACCAGGGTATCACATCATCCTTTCTAACCAAACTCATACTATTAATATTCAGGTCCGTGGGGCATTACCTGCTGATTCACTCATCCCATTAAGAAACACAGCTTCTTCCAATGATAGTTTGGATACCGACCATCAGATTGTGAGAATACCATCACCAACACGACAGGTAACATTTAAGTTATTTTATACATGTTTGAACATTTGAATATTTGCCTGTAGGAATAAGAAAATTAAAACAATTCCAACTAATTTCAATAATGGTAATATAGCCAAGGCATGGTAGTGTTGTCTAAGGCACAGTCTTTGCACCCAGCCATTTTGTGTAATACATTTGAATACTCACATTTTACAGGTTACTGTGACACAATCCCTCCTGTTGATAGGTTTCCTACTTCTCCTACATGCCAATGCTGATTGCATCAGTTCAGATTTCTATTAAACTACCAATATATTATCAATACAAGTGTTAACCCTATCACATTTATAGAACATGGGAGAAATACTGCCTAATCGCATTTGCGAGTTTCTTGATGAAAAAAGGAATAAAATTGTGGATGACTTGATAATAGACGATCGTATGTTGGACATGGTCTATACAGCATGGCTCAAGGATTGGTTAAATGGGACGCTGATGGTATGTAAAACACATATAGAAAAAGCATAGCATTGGTTACCTCTTAGGGGTGTATTTCTTGAATAATTTAACCAGCACATTGTCACTGGCAACCCAATGAGGATCAATGTTTATATTCATGACAGAGACAAATGGATGAACGTGAGAAAGTAAGACGTTTCCTGGAGATGTTAAAGATTGGATCGTATGGAATGTATTTGAGTGCATTGCATTGTATTGCTGACGCTGGACAGGGCCATGTCTTGAAGTTAATGCAACGTATGTACTGATGCCTGAGTGAATGTTCTTGGCCAATTTCAGGAGAAGATTTGTTCCTCTACTTATTATGTTGTTTAAACATTTATAATAGATATATTCAATAAGTGTAAATAACGGTATGAACCTCAAAGGCAAAGGCAACGGGCATGTATTATCTTATGACAGTCTGACATGGCCACTGACAAGGCCCTGTACATACACAACCTCATATTATGTTGACCATATTATGATCAACATAATTGCTATTTAACAAAGGTAGATATACCATACTAATAGGGAACTTATACACACATAATTTCTACAGTTGCTAAGATGGATAAGATGAAGAGTCAGCAGTTGCTAAAATAGAATAAGGAAATGATTCATTCATTTGATAACAATCTTATGGTTGAGTTGAAATATGGCTGGTACCATTTGACCTAAACAGTTTCTCTTCAAAAGATTTTGAACTTCTGCAATACATTAAACATGCACTAACACTCTTATTCATACCTTTCAGCACCTGAGACTGATCGCCCTGAAGCTGTGAGTATTGGAAAGATTTGACATTACACCCTACTCAGCCATTACCTTCCATAAATGAATCACGTTATTTTCAGTACCAAACATGTTCTGCATCTCCTTTCAGCTTCTACCTGATGAGCATCCATCATATGTACATTTCTATTTGGAAAACTGGGCCAAGGGCAGTGCAATTCGGCAAGAAGTTCTGGACTTGCTTAAGGAAAAAGGAGTAAAATCTTTAGAAGAGATATATGAAGTGGAAGACCTGATAAATCAAAAACCTGCACTAAAGGATCAAATTGAAAATATGATTCGTATTTATGCATGTATGTATATTACACATTGGCATTCATATTTTCATAAAGTTACATGCTGCATTACAGGTCCTCACCAAGGGTCGCATCAACAAATACATACTTTAGATTATTATAAGCAATAAGCCTTCAATCTATGTAAACAGTTACTTGAAAAACGCTGCATTCGTATCTATGTTCCAGAGTTTCTTACCTCCGTAGAACACACGCCCACATAATTTCTATTTCTTTGATCGGTTAATTTTAAACATATTCATTATTTTGTTTCTTAAACTCACATTTTAAAAGTTCAAACTTTAATCAATATGCCGCCGGTCATACATATGCTTAATATAAGACCTTAGATGTTGGCATTATCATGTCATGTTTAGATCTCTCAATAAGGTCCTGGTTCGGGATATCCTTACCAGAAGCCACCCTAAGAGCTTTATTCCATGTGGAAACCACGCTTTTCTTAAGGTCTTTCCCCATATTAAAATATAGGAATTTACCATATTCAAGAATAGGCAGCTAAAAGGTTTGTAGCCCATACTACCTCTTCAACGTGGAACTCCTCCTTAAGTCAAATTCTAAGCTCACCCAGACGTGCCCTGTGCCACTTGTGTTGAATAGATCTTAGCTCCACTTCTATGAGAGACTATTTATCACCCATATCAGTTGCAGGTATGAACGTGATGGACACTACAAGCCATATCCCTGGCTGAGCCAAGTGACCCTCGTTGAGTTGGACCAGAATTTATGTATTTATGACATTATGGAACGTTCGTTCAGTTCTGGCTGGGTACCTATTTTGATACATCACTAGGCCCAAAGGTGAAGGGAGGAAAGGCCCAATGGGGACAGTCCTAGGGAGGCAGGTCCTGGGGGGAAGGGGGAATGTTCAGGAGGAAAAATACCAAGAAACCTTAATGCTGTCAACAGCGTTTCTAAGGCTGAACAGTTACATTTAAAATAGCCATATAAATGTTCATACTCTATCGACTTTGAATGTTGTGCCTTTGATTCAATCACAGATAATGCCTTTGGGAAGGTTAGGCTGATATTGCCACAGATGAACTCTTCAGTCATGCTTGGGGATGCTTTGCAAAAATGTGAGTATTAAAATGTATCACACAAAAATGTAGTTCAGAATCATGAAAATATGGGAAGTTGTTTTCATAGGTTTTCTGTGTGAACAGTGTCCATACAAATTAATTTAGGTAAATTACACCTGCTTAGAATCGATTTGATGAGATTCTGGGAGGTTTTTTTAGACGACTTCCATCTCCAGGGATCACTGGTTGGCCGGATCTATAGTTCCCTGTCACTTCCGTCGGCCAGCCAAGCGGTGACCGTATACACAAATGCACGGTTCCATTCTGAGCATGCGCATTTGCCAAAAATGAGTCAATAAAAGAACATGGCTAATATGAATATTAATTAGTTGGGAGTGTATAGTGAAATATGTGGCAACCAAATGAAAAAAACGTGGGGAATATTTCTGGCGACACCTGAAACCTGACCTTGACCTTCATTATTCATATTAGCCATGTGCTTTTATTGACTCATTTTTGGCGAATGCATATGCTCAGAATGGAACCGTGTATTCATGTATTTGAATGTTGATATAAAAAACAGGACCCTGTAAAAGAATGAAATCTTCAGGACATCTTAATCAATATGATTTCTTATGATATCTGAAATCTTGTTGTCTTCCCATTATTCCTTCATAGAGAAATGTTTGTAGGAATGTCGGGAGGATGGAAAAAAAAATTCTAAGCCTTGGCACTGAAGGCGAGAGCTCTGCCACTGAGCTACGCATTTTGGTTTGGAGAGCATGACTCTATAACTGTATATATGTCATAGTTCTATATATGGCCATCTAGGTCGGGTCAGAAACATGCAGGTCACGGAGGCCTTGCATTGGAGCGGGGAAGTGACACTGTGAGTGTTTTTGTAGGGAAGACCATTCATTATGTGTTCATAGGGGAGATGCAAAGTCCTATCCTTTAGATATTGGTGGGGGTAGATTGGGGTAATGAGCAGGGGGGGATTTAGGAGGAGGGTGCTCCGATTCGCACAGAGGGGTGTGTGAGAGGGGGTGTATATACTATACGTAAACCCAGTTCAAACATAAAATTAGCCCTGCCCTCCCTATACATGATGACCAGCATCGAGATGTAGAGAGTATGGTGTAGAGAGTATGGTGACTTCAGGGCATGTGCTGATGTTTTTTGGCCGTAATAAAAAAAGTTTGTGTATCTTTTTGTCTCTCCCATGAAGTGAATCTTATCAAATTACTTCTAAAAGCAATACTTCCCTCGGTTTTGTCTGCTCGCGGGTACTGAGGGAAGTTCTGGGGCAAGCCCTCAAACTTCCCTCAGGCAACAGTACCCGCAAGCAAACAAAACCGCGGGAATTATTTCTTAAATAGACATACTCTTACATATACATACACATATATATGTTCTCATAACTTTAAATTACATAACCGTAACCTTCCCAATTGCGTAGGCGCTGCTTTTTCTCGTCAAACACATTAAGTTTGATCCCAGTTATTTAGGTCTCATGTGTCTAATACAGTGACATGTTTTCGATTATGAAAGGTCCTACTTAACGGATCAACTATGTAATAAACACTGCCCAAATGCTGTTATTGTTTCATGACTGCTATTACAAGAGTACACCTTTATTGATCTGGCATTGTTCCCTTATCCAGTATTTGTCTCACTGAAATGTAATAATTATTAAAATTCATATTGACATCTGATTTCTTTGCTCATTTACAAATGTTTTGCGATCTCTAGTTATGGGTACATAACCAATTTTGTCTCTTCATTATTCCTCATAGATCTGACGATTGATGAGTGTGTGATGTCAGATGCACTGATCACTCCCTGTTCTGAAGACTTTGAGAGGAAGGTTGGAATTACCCTAGAATTTGTACAAATAAACAAATGGTCGGATCTACTGGATGCCTTAGATTTGTCAGTTGACGTGGTCATGGATGCCTTGATGCAAAGGGATGAAGAGACCGAAGAGATGAAACTACTAAGGAAAATAAACATATTTGCTACGGAAACGCAGTACACACTTGTAAAGGTAGTCCAGACTAAGGTGAGTAAATGCACAATAATACATCAACCTTTGTCAAACCACACATACTATCATTGGCAGAGTATGTTATTATGTTATACAATCTAGCAATTATTGCCTGTATTTAGAAATTACAAAGTGTTATCAACAAAGCGGTATGACAGATTTATTATTAAAAAAATTATTGTTGATAGAGGATATGAGTTTTTGGAGCCAGTTTGAGGCTACTTGACTGCCCATCATTATCTCATCCTACTGTGAAATCGGGACTTATAGTATTGTGGGTATTAGTCGGATTCCAGGAGCAAGTCCCACGCCTTCTGAACCTCTCCTACCTACACATCTACTCTCCTACCTACACATCTACGAAAAATGTATAAATTTGTGAACAATTCATTGTTGGAACATATTAGACTTTGGTCCATGATCTTATTTCTGTTTAGATCATTACCAAGAGTCGGACATATTATTGCATCTCCACATTCCTTCCTTACAAAGGATGTTGTCTGCCTTCCTTGGGTCGTGGTAATGAATGTGAGAACTCTGGTTAGGTTAGGCAAACACCCTTTATGTGGTGTGCATTAGTTGTTAAAATTTGGGGCATCTTCATCACTCCCTCCAACCGCCTTATTATTCGCTTGATCTAGTATGCAAGTCCTTCTCATGAAGAAGTCAAAAACTTGTTATGTTATCTGCTGTGTAAAGCTGGTCTAGTGGGCGTATATTCTACTCAATCATTGAGACGAGGAGGAGCCACCTATATGTCATCTATTGGATTCAGTCTCTCAGATATTAAGGCGAGAGGCCACTGGTTATCATCTAGCGTGGATTCTTATATCATCCTTGATTTGGACTTGAAACTGCGGATATGCTCACATCTTGACTCTCTTCGGTTCTTTCTTATTGACGTTATGTCATAATCCTCTCCCTTCTATTCCCAATACAATTCTCCACTCTACGCCCAGCAATTGACCTGCACGCACGTCAGAAAGTTTTGTATTACTATTGTATCCGTTTATTTAAGGAATAATTCCCGAGGTTTTTTCTGATCGAGGGTTTTATAGCTTCGCCCTCAAACTTCCCTCAGGCTATAAAACCCTCGATCAGGAATAACCGGGGGTATTATTGCTTTTAGAAGAGATTTGATGAGATTCCCTGAATGGTAGAGAAAAAACATACACAAACCTTCTTTATTCTGTCAAAAACATCAGCACACACCCTGAGAATCGCCATTCTATTTACGTGACCTGAACCGGAAGTCTGTGCATAATTGTATTTAAATCGTTTCTAGCGATTTATATTTTTTATTTATCTCTTTTTTAAGTCACTAGACACAAGGTATACGGCATTCGTAAACCGGAAGTCTGATGCTTTGGATAGCAAGCAGAGGAAACTTATGATAACGCGCCGGCTGGCTGAAACTGACTACGCACCTCTGATTGGCTGTTTCTCTGCTAAGCCCCACCCACTTCACTTGGCCAGCCGGCGCGTTATCATGAGATTCCGACTAAAGTGGCTTGTTTAATTGTCAACAATGGTGGAGGTTACTCAAGGCGAACATTCGCTTCTAAAATGTCCAAATTATCCCTGGTAAGCATTACATTGTTATCCCACCTTATAGACAATATACGCAGACCAACTACTTCTTTAGCCATCGGAAACATATATTTCAGTTGATTAGCAATGTTTCACTACCAAAATTCAGCCACCATTTCACCACCAGTTCCATAGCCTAGAGGTTAGAGTGCTCGACTTCAGGGGAGAACGTTGTGAGTTTGAACCTTGTCAGGTCTGTCAGCTTTTTTTTCATTTTTCATTCTATACTTGTTTGGCTGTGTAGAGCCAACCCTGTCGCTTCCGTCTTGAGGGATCAGCGGCTTCCGTCTTGAGGGATCAGCTGTTCCCTCGACACGGAAGTCATATGTGGGAATCTATAGAGAAAAAAACCATCCAAGAATCTCATCAGATCGATTCTAAGGTGAAATAAACCCCATGTTGATGTGGTTTCAGGCCATACCTGCATTGGATTGATTTAATAATCTATTATATTATTCAGCAAGTCAAGAGACATATTTTAATATATATGTGGTTGTAAATGAATTGAATGGAATGACATTATCTGCTAAAACAAGTTTAACATGAGTATTTAAATGTTATGCTTTGAACGGCCTCTATATACTGCATCTTTGTAAAATTGACGGGCGAGCGGTAGTAACCATGTCTATCTTTGTCCATTTTTTTATTTTCAGCGTATTTGGCAAACTGAAAGTGAATCCTGGCACAGGGTTGGACAAGTAATACTGGGCATGAAGTCATTCTATATTTTAGAATGCCACCTCGGAGAAATTGGGTATGTAAACTATTTCTTTATTTTAAAACCAATATTCCATTAAACACATATTTATAAAAGGCCTTACATACATCTGTAGTATAGTGTTCATGCTCCTAGGGTGCCCCTACCTTGAGTAGCATGGGTATAATATCAATGCTGACAAGCCCGTGATCGGGAGGAGACCTCCCCTCCCATGATTGCTGCTAGGTCACACCACCATGCTCTTTCAAAGGTGGAGGCCTAGCTTGCACCCAGTGCGGCAGAGCAGAGACATCCTGAGTAATGTATTCTTTTTTCAGAGGAGCCACCAGTTGTATGCATTAAAGATGACTTAACTGTACTTCACTTATTTGTTGTAAAATAAAATAAATTAAAATTAGTGCTCACTACCTTTCATTTACTTTATGTCAGATGTCACATGTTTTATTTCTAAATATCTCAGGGAAATAATTGCGGCATTTAATTATTCAGATTACAATGTTCCAAAGGATTCTTCTTTAAATCATGGAAAGAAACTAATGCATGTGCAGGTATATCCCTACCCAAACATTTGAGAATGATCTATCCGACCCACAAGACCATCTCAGATCTCTTTGTCTACCTGAAAGAGACCACGGAGAGTAAACATCCAGGGATGATGGAGGTAATTTTAATGGTTCAATTCAAATATAGCACATACATGACCCATCATATTCCCATTGAATTTCGTCCTCTTATGGAAACAAAACTAAATAATCAGACCTGGATTTCAGTGTAGCTTGAATTATTATTAATATATAGTCATTTTCATGTTAAAGGTATACGCGGGTGTCCACGCCCACGCCACCTGGCGGCTCCTATTTTTCTTTGAAATATTTCGTTATCATGATAAGTTGAGATGGATTTGTGCAAGATTTCCAATATCTACAGGGTTTATTTTCATTACAGCAGTTTTTTAAAGATCCATTTGTATTGGTTATGCTTATGTTTATTGGTTTTTATTGGTTATTTTATACTTCAAATGACCATAACTTTTTTTTAACCCCGTCAACGTACAGGGTTTTTTTTTGTAAATCAGTAGCATAATACTCCAAATATATGTGTAGAAAGTTTTGATGAAAAGTCACCGATCAATTTTTTTTTATATAGTGAAATGTGAAAAAAAACACATTTTTCCATAGACTTCAGTGCTAAAGCTCTGTTATTTTCAGGCGGCTGTAGAAAAAAAAATAAGTCGTTGAGATATACTTTTTTTTTCATTTCTTGCTTTCTTATGTAGTCAGGAATGATCCCTGAACGTTTCATGAAAAAGTCACCGACCAATCTTTTTTCCATTGAACACCCGCTTATACCTTTAAATCACAGATGATTCTCATACCGCAAACAAAGATACAAATGAAGCCAGAACCTCAAAAACAAATGGCAGCAAAAAGAAAACAAGACCACAGCCAAATTGTAGCCTGCTACCTGAAGCTCTACACATGTAATGATGAGATTGATGTATCCAAGAAAACTCCACTTTACCAAGGACCTAATGGCAAAGAACGGTTAGACTGGCTTGAGAAGCTGCAATCCAAGGTCAAATCTCAGCTGATGATATATGATGTCCATATAAGGAAGGGAACTTTGAGATCACGAATACAAATCTCAAAGTTGCTTGGAGAAATTACAGTGGCTGACAAGCTTTTAGACTCCTGGTATTTGCAACCTGTGAGTATGATATTACGATTTGGGTAATGCCACTTTATATTGATACATGTAGAATGATGAAGTCATTTATTTTCACCACATAACAGCGACCAAGCAGAATGAAATTCTGCAAAATAAGTGAATGAATTTAATATAATCCTTTAGGACTACACACAGTGCATTTGGTCTATCAATCAGAGGAATGCATTATATAACAATTCGACCCTCAACAAATTTCACAATTCGATTCAATGTCATCTCAGAAAGGACCCCCATAACAAAACAATCTCTGACCTTGAGGATCAAAAATCGTATCAACAAATGGCCCCACATGTATCTCTAATGCTAACAAACTAGTCGTTTGAATTCTTTATTCTTTAACGTTTTTCTCTCCTCTTTTTCTCTTGTATATCTAATGAAATTAAGTTGTAGTTATCCAACTGGATTTCTGACATATTTACTTCATGACTTAGCCATTCCTGAGACCCATGATACATCTGGGTGGTATGTGTGTGTGTGGCAAATGCGGCTAGCTCGTCAAAATGATTTAGTAGAATAGAGTAGGAGTCAATTGTTAAAACTGCTGTTAATGTTAATCTGCAAATTCCAGATGCTGAATGTGCTGAAGATTCAAAAACCAACGCCGGAGGTCAGTATTTTATAATCTATGTTTGCCTCTATATTTATGATTTGTGTGTGTATACAGTTGTATGTATACAGTTTATGCATATCTATTTGTGTACTGATAGAAATACTAAGATGCTATAGTCAGACTAATGCAAATAATGTAGTGTCCGTGTCTCCAGGGGCCCCCAGGGTCCACTTGTATCCGCTAAGCTATTTAGGTGCATTTTTCCCTACGTATGTTCATTACTACATGTCATTCCAAGCTCATAGAAATATTCTTTGCTATATATGCTGGTGTAGGTCTGCAAGGTAGACGGTAAATAGGATGGATACTGTATGAAAAATGGTATTGTCCTATCCCCTTTGATTGTCGACATATTGATAGTCGCCATTGAGTTATTATAGGGACCAACCAAAGGTTCGCCAATTCAGTTTGGCCGACTTTGTAGGCTGACCAGCGAAAAGCATCATGTATCTTATATTTAATTATATTGATGAGTTTTATACATGAAAATGTCAACACCCCCTTTTCGTCCAGTACAATACTTAGTAAAAACAGTTTTAGCAGGATATATATTGTCTTATTTGTAATTTTATTCTTTAATTTAACTTGTTTACTCCATGTAATTAGCAACCTTTTATTCCTTCTAACAACTGGAAAAACTGGATTACATCTAGAAGCCCGTCGACCATTTTCTCACACCTCATATACACGTATACCCTCTGACAAATAGATGCCTTTAAAATCAAATCAAATCTTATATGAAAACCAAATTTGATAGGTCACAGGAAATTGTGTCAAAGGTCGCAATAAATAAGTTTTGGATATCATCCTGTTTGAAAAGTTGTGATCAAGCCGATTCCCATGATAGTAAAGCACTTCTATATTTCAAGTTAGATTTTTTAGAAACAACAGGGTTTCCTCACAGCACTAAATAAGCTGCACAATCAGCTTGAAGTTCAGCAACGCTTCGTGCAGTAAGAATAAACAATTTGGTCTTACGCAACAACCAATTGCAAGTTTATTTCTCTATCAACTAGTTGGGGAGTGGCATTAATTATCCACCCTTTGTTACAAAAGTGATCCACACTCGACGACTGCTTGCAGAGAAGTCGTTGGTGTAGACTCTCCCTGCCTGTTGAGACTGTTGGGTTTGCAGTTATTCACCAGGTAGCAGCTCTTACGCATTAATGTAGGCAATGCTATCATTACATCACTTTAACTAGTCAGCAAAACACAGGAAGGAAAACAATAATAGCAGCTCTGAGCGTTAATTATCCGCGAACCCCTAAAAGGGGAAATGACAAATGAACATAAGCATACATGTAGAAATAACAAAAGTAATGTTAAAGAATTACATATTTCACCCAATATGATCGCTTGAAGAAGGGTAAAACAGGCCCGAAAGCTAGTGAAATAAAAAACCCAATCAAATATCAATATTTGCGATTTTTCCTAACCTCTATAGCAACATATTTTGCAAGTACAAACTGGACTGCAATCAATAGAACCCTCTGAGCAAGGGGGTCGACTAATAAACCAAGGTGGCCATCACAGCCCGATCCTCCATTGACATGTCCAGCAGTGGCACACGGTCTCCAGAATTGATGTGGAAAAGTGGACCATACAATTCACCTGGCACACAATCCATTTGCTCCAAATCTTGGATGGCAGGCCAGAAACAGCATGATGACCATGTAGAGCCATTCCCAAGTGCGAGAACTTGGCAGAGACGTTAGATGACAGGTCTCAAGATGGATTTGCTGGATATGATCCAGGGGAACGGGAAGCACTTCCGAAGGGAGGCCCAATGACGTCCACATTCATGGACCAAAGAGCGGCTGAAGAGCCTAGAGAGAATGATCTATCCATTGTGTCCTACCAGAGCATAAAAAAACGTGATCACTGTATTGTGACGTTCTCTTGGCATACAATGGTGACATTGTGTGTGCAGACGCAGACATTTCTAATGAGGATCGGTGACAGAGTTTATCTTACCATAGATCCTGTAAAACGAATTGATCCCTAGTCCATGGTCTTTGACGGACTAGAGGAGTCCGACAATGAGTTCACCTGTACCTGTTTGGCCAAACCTGTAAACTCCTTTAAGAATCCTTTGACCACTCCCAAGTCTTGATGAGTGTGTTGGGCTTTGGGGGGAAAATAGTCTTGACTTGGAATGCGGGTATTGGCAGATTGTAAAGGAGAAAGAGAGAAAACAGAAAACTGCTTTTCTGTCCAGTGAAGTTTAGCCGCCAGAATCATTGAGAACATTTGTTTCCTGTGATAAATTAGTTGCTTAGAGTTAACCTTATAAATTGTTGACTGACAGCCATTGATATATCCCACCGCCCAACCTCCATCACCACCCGGGAGACACACGCCGTGGCCACGGCCACTATACACGTTGTGTTGATGTTCAGATAGAAGGCTTGTCAAGTGTTTTGCCTGGCTATGTCTGCCGCCGATCTCTGGCACAGCCATAGAACGACGCAGACAATTAGATTATATGTTTTGTTACCTTTTTTAATGTGATAATCCTAGATTATTTACGTTTGTTTTGACGCCATTGACGAGCGTGGCTGACTGCTTGCCTTTACGGAAGTAAACCCAGAACAAGAGCATCGCGCATGTGCAGAGGAGACTACTCCCTATGGAAATCCATATGTATCGTTACGGGCGAACGTAATGGTGGTTACTTGAGAAGGCTTGAATGGGTCGTGCGTCGTTAATTTAGTGTTTTTTTGTACGGCATCGTATAGAAATTCCAACTGGCTTGTTCGGTAGAGGTAGGTCCAAATAAACAGAATCTGTGGGCGGTTGTGGACGAACCCAGGGGAAATTTCGAACTAAAGTCTTTTCTATGCACTCCTTGTCCTAGTTCCGTTCTTTTGGAGGTATGGAGGGCCTGGTGTAATTTTTGAGAAGAAGCTGCGCTTTTGCCGGCAAAAGGCGGAAATGGCCCGATTGGTCCAGCGCAGGGCTCTTCCAATTCAAGGTGATGATTTTGTAATGCCCCTGTGACATGATAATATGATGGATTGTATGCTAGGTGATCTATGTTGGAAGTTTTGTCTGGTGTATCTGGATGATGTAGTAGTATTTGCGAAAGCCTTTGGGGAGTGTCTCCTAAATCTATGTCTAGTGCTCAAGAAGATCTGGGAGTTTGGATTGAAATTGAAAACCATGAAGTGTGAACTATTCTGCAGGGAAGTGGAACACTTGGGTCATATTGTGTCACACAAGGGTATCTGAGCAGATCTAAAGAGTGTGCAAAAACTCTGCGAGAGGCTGGTACCCAAGAATATTAAGGAGATCCATCAGTTTCTGGGATTTGCGTCCTACTATTGAGAGTTCCAGTCAATCAAGTAGCATTTGTAGAGAACCTGAAACATTGGATGAGGATGGGCCACCATTTTGTTTGTGAGAATCTGGGCATATCTGCCATACACCAGAAGAGAGACTATTGAAAGTCCAACCCAAAGCACTTTGAAGTGGGTGCTGTTGTATATTGTTATAACCATCCACAGGCAAGTAAGATCGGTCCCACATGGGATGGACTTCTGTCCTTGGTGGGTGTGATGATACCCACAGCCTCCACACTTCACCATAATTAAGCTTATTACACACACAATAAGTACTGTATACAATGTCCAAGAATTTTTTCCGAGCTGGGAAGGCCAAAGGCGTGTGTGTAGTAGTAAGTGGTGAGGTAGAGTGACCCGACCAAGGTCAGAGAAATCAACAGGTAACCAAAATAAAGACGAGGGGGCGCCCAATGTGGCAACCGTCCCTATATTTATATGAGACATATAAGCAAGCGTATATATTATCTAATAACACATAGATATCATTACCGATTGGGGGCATAGTTTTGTAGGCATAGCCTTAATTATTGTTTAATTTGTATTTGTATGTGCAGACAACGCAATTTCACAATTTATCAACTGTTCTTATGGTTCTTTTTATTTTTGACACACAGACAATATTTACTAATTACAATATCACACAAGAAGAACATATATATTTTCAGGAAAGGAACCAACTTCTCTCGGGTGAGATTACAGAAAACCTGGAGAGAAATTGGATGGATATTGTACAGAATATGACTGTGGAAGATTCACTGCTGGATAGATTGGTGACGGTCAAATTTATCAGGCATCTTGACATGGCCAGATGGGTAGGCACTATAATACTAGCAGCTGCCCTCAATTTATAAAAACACAAAAACATGCCTCAGAGAATAACTAAAGGCTGGCGTGTATCTGTTCACATACACATAACTATCTCAGTCTCTACTTTATATGTATATACTATGAATTATATACCCAAGTGCAGGACCGTTCATAGCCAGGTCACGTCGGATTCACGTCAATATAACCATTATTCACCTGCAACAAATCTCCTTTACATTCAAACATGTTTAATTTGGATGTTCTATTTATTTATAAAGGGTGGACTATGGATTCCAACGAAGTGCATTCCGTTATATACTGTTTATGTTCGGGGCACAGGGTTCTGTATACATGTATGTATACACATATATCATAATACCTAATCAATTACCGTTGCAGACAAGAAAGACAAACAATGACAGGGTGCGTGATATCCTTGGTCAACTACAAAGAGTATCATATGGTCAGTATTATGATGTACTGAACTGTATATTGGACAGTGGGCAGCCACAAATAGCTGCCATGATGAAGCGTGAGTAATAATTAATCCTTGTCCAAAGTCTGACTTTTATCACTCGCCATGATACATAATTGATTTGTTGGAGCCTGTTTGGAATATACATGCATTTTATTTGTGAATATACATGCACTTTATTTGTGAATATACATGCATTTTATTTGTGAATATACATGCACTTTATTTGTGAATATACATGCATTTTATTTGTGAATATACATGCACTTTATTTGTGAATATATATGCATTGTATTTCCACAACCTTTAACTTACATGATTTTTGTAAAACCATACATTTCAACTGACGAAATACTGATAAACCATTTCATCCGAACTCAGATATTGACTTAAAGGCTAGAGACCCACACACATATGTATTAAGTTTCTTGTCGATGGATAAATAAATTCATATGATAAGAGAATACACAAATCTCCTTACATTAAGCCTTTCTTATTCACATATATATATATTTCAGCCCCGGATATCGGACTTGAGGTAAATATAGATCTAGTTAGTTTTGCTGAAATAATGTGGGTTGTTTAAATTAAATTTTCAAGAGCACCACAACAACACTGAAGCCTACCAGCATTCACAGTAGTTTTCATTTGTCTACTTGGCAACAAGGACTTGATTCTTCATTGTATAAATATTTATCAGAAATTCAGTCATTAACTTGTGGTAGACTACCAGTCTACTCAATCTGGAAATCCACCAACCATTTAGAACATCTGAAATATTCACATAGAGCATACTTGAGATTTCATCATCTATATATAGTAACACAATGCAGTGAACAATTATCGGTGTTTTATGCTACTCAATGACCATGACATGAACTTATATACACTGACAAAACAATCTACGAAAACACAAAGAAAGAGCAATGAAATAAATATTTCATACAATAACGTGAACAACAAAAATCTTGAAATATGCCAATACGTTTACTTTGCTGAATGATTCCTGAAGCATAACCATCTTTGTGACCCACAAAAGGGACATTCCTGATTACTACCGGCTCATGGACCAAACAATGTTTATTTCTGTAACCTACATGTATCCCATAATTATGAATATGTCATACAGTCTTAGGAAGTTAATCTAATGTTCCTTTTTCTAATCATGAATTCATCTGATGATTTCATAATTGTCCTAACAATAGTATGCATAACAAAGTTGATATAATCAAGAATTCCATAATTAAGACCTAAAGAAAATAATTAATGTTATTCTTGTTTCCTATAGTTTCTTACTAGTGAACACCTACCGTATGCAGAATACATCAAGGAACGCTGGGCTAAAAGTGACCAACAACGCGAGGCTCTGTCCTACCTGAAAACTAAAAACATGCACTCAATGGATGAAATATATGAAGTTGACGATGCAATAGACCAGAAACCATCAATAAAAGAGCAGCTAGAAAGTCTAACTAGGATCATTGCGTGTATGTTGATATATTATACACACATGTTACATACAGAGTATAGCATCACATATTGCAATATAGTATTACAAAATAATTGCACTATTGCACTATTGTCTATTGAAAAAAACCCATTACATTATATGCTTTGTTATTTATGTATGTCTTGAAATTAATTAGCCATAGAACCTAAACTTTGAATGTCAGTGTGTATACTGTACAATTATTCTCCTATTCATTGACAGATAAAGCCCTGGGCTGTGTGAGAGTTATCCTTCCAAACCAGAATGTTCCACCTGAGTCACTGCATGAATGTAAGCCTTACATCACTTACCTATACATCTGTGAAATACATGTATAGTTTCGGTTGTATAAATGACAATTTTATTATTACCCTTTACAGACACAAGGAAGAACATTTAGAAATCTCAATTCACTCAGAAATGCAACCTGCTATAAACTATATATCGTTTGATTCATTATCTTAAGAGCGTTCAAGTTCAGTTGCGAAGAATAAATGTAAACACAAGTCAGAAGTAAGTAGAGTGACTGCTTTTTCTTAGCCGTTTCTGAGCATAAGCCCCTATTTATTTACAAACGAAACAAAAACAAACAGGTCAAATTTTCACGTCCACCTTTGTATCTGTCTCTTGTATTTGTATGTGTACTTTTAACTTACTGCCAGTGCTCGACAAAGACACCCTGTGATTATCATGTGATCCCTTACATCCCCACAGGAAAACTTTCCAGTGGTGGCTTCACTTGTATATGAACATAAGTCAGCAGCAGAATATATACCTTCGGTCCAATAAGTCATAGTTATAACGGTTAAATTTGGTAATATTTTGTCTTGGTGTTTTAACTGAGAATAGATAATTATAATAGATGCTCTTGCAATAACATTTCATGACACATACGTCCAAATATTTTATTTTATTTCAGCTTCAAGCCATTGCACATATGGCTACACTGTATTACCTTTCATATAGCTAGATGGTGTCACTTTTTTATAAGCACAGATATGTTATGGATATTTCATTAGAATATCTGTAAAATATTAGAGATCAGCTTAAAAACATTGGATCAAGGCACATTTACAATGCAGATGCAGCGGTAGAGAAGATTGTATCAGATGCATTAATCGCTCCTTGTACTGAACGCTTTGAGAGAAAGGTTGGGATCACGCTGGAGTTTGTGCAGATCAACAAATGGTCGGATCTACTGGAGGCGTTTGGTTTATCTATTGAGGTGGTCATGGATGCCCTGATGCTGAGAGAAGATGAAACCGAAGAGATGAAAATTCTAAGGAAAGTAAACATATTTGAAAAGGAAAAGAATTACACACTTGTGAAGTTATTTGTAACCAAGGTAAACTGATAACATTATCATACTTTGCATTGTTCACATTATCAAATTTTACCTGGTTTGAACAAGGCAGGAATGATCACTGTGCGAAAGCCTATATTTGGGAAGTTTTATGTTGCCGTAATGTGTGGGACATTTTAGTTAATAAAGGTAAAATATCTATAGTTCAATGAATGAAAGTAAGGGTGAAGGTAAACCATCATATTGCTAAATGGTATAGCCACCCCACCCGAATGCTGTTTATTATGCCACCCAAAGGCAGCTAAAAGAGAACCTCATGAACAAACTAGACGGTGAAACTTTATTTGTGTTTTATTTGTAAAAACACACTCCCAGGCAGTATATATATTACAGCTGGAAAAAAGTCTGATGATGAGTTCTTGGTGAGAAATAGGAATATGCTTTGAAAAATCATCATTTTCCATAGGAACCAATAGTAAAAGTGTCAACGCATTTGCCATTTCATATTTTAGAAACTAGTTGGTTAATTGATTTTAAAAATCATGTATGTAAAAATGATTCAAGTTTAGGAAAAATCCGGTTGTTTTTGAGAATAGGCCCGGGTGGCTGGGGATTGGCAGAGGTGTCAAATGAATATGTAACCTCACATGTGACTTTTATGTAAAATAAATTGTTTACAACTTCAGGAAATTGCACGCCACATCCCAGAGAGAAGTGGCGCTACCCACAGGATAAAGGCAACATTCAAGGGTGTAAAAGCATTCTACATTCTAGAAACTGACAAGGATGAAATTATGTAAGCATAGTATTTGATTGTAGTTAATTAGAAGGCAGCCATATATATATAACCAGTTACAAAGAACGCATCATCCGTCATAGTCTTATTTTCGTTCAAAATGAACCAGAATGCAGATCCATGAAATAGACTAGGTTTGACTCTGGTAGACAGTAGCATTCGGATAGCATATGGGCCACCACAGGCATCTCTAGTTGTAGTGGGTTTCCACCCGCTATCCACGGGATTCATGCACAGAGGATAGGAGGAGGCCCACTGGTGGCAGCCCATAGGTGGCAAACGGGAGGTCCACTGGCAGGTACACTGTAAGCAGTCCTTCAGTCAAATCCGTGTAATTTTACACGGATTCCACTGCCTTTTTGGATGACGGTTTTGCCGTGTAAAATTACAAGGATCCCATGTAAAAATTTACTCTGAATCCATGTAAAACCTGGCTCGAAATTACAGTAGATCCGTATAAAAATTTACTCTGAATCCATGTAAAACCCAGCTCGAAATTACAGTGGATCCGTGTAAAAATTTACTCTGAATCCATGTAAAACCCGGCAAAGATCTTTGTGATAAAACCCCACACTCCCAGTCTTTTATTTACACTCAGAAAATCATCATTTCATCAATTTGGTTCATTTTCATTTTCTTGTTGGTGTACTTCTTCATACCAGCTTCTGTAAAGAATAAAATACAGCTATATTTGGTGCAATGCATCCACAGTTGTTACATTTCAATGCAAGTATATTCATAAGAGAGAGAGAGAGAGAGTGGCATTTATTTTCCCTGAATCGGGGATAGCTATTGGATGATGACTCTTGTATAGGGATGTTGACGGAGGTTTGCTGCCTTAGCTGGAGTTGTGAAGCAGGTAAGGTAACCAGCCTAAGAGCCTGTCTTCTAGGTAGCCAAGTGCAGCAGGTGTCCGTGGAGAGCTATACAAGCCAAGAGGGGATGAGGCCTGACTTGAATAAACAGTCACACCCCAGTGCACCAGCCAGGCCTACCTGGACTCCTCCAAGCTTGGTGGAGCACTGAGGTGCGACCTCCCGCCGCTCTGGGTGTTGGTAAAGCGCGGACGTCGGAGTGAACAGGTGTACAAGCTCTGCGCGTTGGCGCCTATGGGAGGTTGACAGACTGTTGACAAGAGGTGTCTAAATAAAGTATTGGTCGTTTCGGTGATGCTATATGTTCCAATGAGAACTGTATCGATGGGTCTATATAACGTAGCTTTCCCGCTCAGTCTCAGGTATTGAATATAACTTATGAACTGACATATTTGTGGCAGCCGCTAAATTAAATTATGCCGATGATTTTATTTCTGTGATATAATAAGAGCAATAGAAGGGATGGAAACGGGTAACATGTTTATCATTGAAGGGAAAGGTGATAGTTAACAATTCCTTGTTATTACCTTTGTATTCCTGAAAGAAACACTTGTACTTGTAATCAGGCCGAAAATGAGGGTGAGATGTATTGAACACTTCTAAATATTTGTATTCACTATTTTGTGAAAATTCACTTTCTTATAAATGTTTCCTGTGAACCCCTAGTGTAGGGACATACCCCTGCAACCCCAGCCGCCTCCCCTTAAAGGGAGGCGGCCTAAGTTGGCCCCCTTTCGAATTTTTTTTCAATGAAACTTTGTGTAAGAATTTACAATCGTTTTAATTTGCCCTGTATTGGTAGCCTACTGTTCAATTCCCATGAAAGTGGTACTGATATTTAATTCCTATCAGCGTACAATAGAATGCAAAACATATATTACTTACCTGAAAGTATTGCCATATTCCTCAAATGGACTTGTGCATAAACAATCCGTCCTGTGAGTTGTATTGTTCTCACTGGTTGAGGGTAAAAGTCGTTGTGTTTTCAAACCTGCAGTCCAGTGTTGGGCTGACCTAGAAATCACTGGTGCATGCACAGCTAGAGCTATACATACAGTGTGCGGGAACAGTGTAAAATCAGCTTGGGATTACAAGCTATTACATGGATTCCACGCATGCACACTGAATCCATATAAACTACAGTTTGTACCTGGAAACAACAGGTAATTACATGGATCCAGATGAATTTTCAGCTCAATTCTTAGAGTGTAGCGGGTGGTTCACTGGTGGCATACCACCCACAGATAGCAGGGGGACCATCTTCAGCAAGCCACTGTCAGCCATAGGGGAATAGAACTCGATACTAGGGTGGATCTTGGGTGGCTTTTGATGCCAGGGGTATTTATGGGGGTTAGGTTTATTTGGTTAGGGTGACATTCTCTTTTATGGGTGGGGGTAGGGGTGGGGCAGTAGGGGGTATGGTTTTTAGAACCTATTGTATTTTATAATTGTTTTATCATTACTATAGCTTCCTCACTTCCATTTCACGGCGTAGATAGTATTTTTCCTTATTCTGCAGTGGGTATTCCAGTTTTTATTTCACCCTCAATATATGCTCAACCCATAGCGATTACATAGGATCGGAACATTGTTTAGCTGGTCAGTAACTGAAGCGATATTGCTCTCGGGCAATACACAGTCAACCTTGTTTCTGGTACACTGTATGCATGCATGCTTTCTATCTTTCGCAGCTCCAGCTCTTATTGAGGGCTATGTTTTCTGAGCAAATCAAGCTAAAGAAATAGTTATTAAACTATTTATTCATCAAAATCGCTGTAGATCATGTTAATCTAACACAAGTTTAGTCTGCAGGGTGAAATAAATACAAAACAACCCTTGGATTCTCAGCGTCATGAATATTCGCTCCCGCCTCAACTCCTGGGTAGTTCTGTGTATATATACTTCCTTTCTGTTCTACTTTATCATGTCGTCGAGGCCCCTAGATCTTAAAATCATCCCTTCTAGAAGAATACAAATTTGACAATGTTAAGTAAACACATGTATTGAAATTTAACAATATGCAATGTGTTACCAAAAAAAGTCACAAGCTGCAAAAAATGGATTTTGAGATCCTATCAAATTAAAAAAGATGAGATCCAGTGGATTCCAATAATGGTCATCTAAAACAACTAATAAGTATTTCTATATTTTTATGTTTGAATTTTTTACTTATGAAAACAAGTTTTCTAAAAGTTTAGTTATTGTTCACCCAATATTTGTGGGTGGACAATTACTAGTAACATAGCTTACTATACTCTACAGGATGACCTTAGGAATGCATGGATATATTAAGTATACCCTCTTGGAATTTGTTACATGTATTATTGCAGCCTAAAGCGGTAGGTGTTCCTACGAAGAGATCACATGAATAAAATACTCTGTAAATATCAATCATTTTTATTTAGAAAAAAGTGATGTCTTTAGATGAGTAAAGAATTATTGTACCCCATTAGCTAGGACTTAAATGAATTCAATGTTAGCTTTCAGTTGACTTTGACCTTCTTCATATATTAATTATTATGAATATGTGCATTGAGAACATTGATTAGGACGTAGAACTTAAAATCATAGCCTCTAAAACAATACATTTTCTACATCAGTGCAGACATATAAACGGTTATGGATGAGAATGCTACGGGTCTAGTAAGTCTGGAAAACAGAAATCAATCATAACTACTTCTACGGCACAAGCCCTAGCGCACACTAACATAATTTGAAATCTCCTTCTTGTCTGGTCTTCCCTCCCCCCCCCCCCCCAACCCTCAATAAAAGCTCAATAAAATTTCTTTTAAAAAAAGCCCAAGCACACTCAAAGTCTCCCCTTGCTCCTATTGTAGTCCTATTGGAGGGAAAGGTAAATGCGGCAGGTGTCCGATGCTCTCCTTAGTTTCATCCTTCTTCTGTGGATTTAGATTTAGTGCAAATATCATGCAAATATCCTCCTTTAAACCATCCAATTCTTGCTCTTACCGGGACTGGGAACCAGGGAAATATGTCATATCTATAAAAGGAGAGACAAACAATACAAAGTTGTTAGTTCTTAACTCGCAATGGCGAGTTCTGTATCATGTCCATTCTGGATCATGTCCATAAGGCTATCTACCGCTGGTAGGATTGTCCATTACAAGGGCAATTTAGGGACAAAACCAGAACGGAGACCCCTAAATATATATAAAATGGTCTGTAGAAGGCAAGAATAAAGCACAGCAAGCATAGACAATCAAATCGAAAAATATATAATATAAAAGCAAGTGTTATTCTCTATGTTTAAGAGATTAATCTATATATATTAGCTCACAGCTCCTTAGAGGAATATGGTAGAAGTCCTTAAGACTTTGTAGTTCTCTAGCCAAAAGTCGATTGAAACGTCTGGACTGCAGTTGTGGAATGGTCTGAGGTGGGACTCAGCCTGTCCCCTTTTATTTGAGTCTTAGCCAGACATGACAGTTGGTACAAAAATGGTTACAAAGATAATTAATGACCCTTTATGTGCTTAGACGCATATACATAGAACTCATTTACATGTGGACAATACCACATCGCACAAGGTAGTGACATCCAAAAAGTGTACCTGGAATTGTATTGTTTTAATAGTTTGGTTATATTTCTGAACATCTGAACGCCTCATATTGTTTTTATACGAACTCCCCTCCACCTCCACCCAGCCGTCTCGTTCTCCACCCCACCCGGGCCTCGGCGCTGTTCATGACTCAAGTCAGTGAACAGCGCCGCTGGTGTCAATTGATGTAACTAAGCGGCTCTTCCATCCTGTTTCCTTGCGGCTCTTCCATGAACCTTATAGCTTCCCATCGATTTGTTTTCTTATTTTGTTATGGTTGACTGCACTCGCTTCGAATCTTCGGTAAGCGATAACTTTGTATTTTATCAGTAAATGACACATGTTCCCGTTTGGACCTTGCTACCCTTGACTGACTCTAGCTTCTGGGATCGGGGAAGACAGTGTCAGTATATATGTTTCTCCTCTAGGGAGGTCAACCGGTCATGTGACTTGATAATCATAGCAAAGCTATTCGTACTGAATAGCGGTCGGTTGTGCACGTCTAGTGGTAATGCTCTGCAGCAGCAGTTGGCAAGAACGGCCTATGTCCATCCAGGCTGTAATTTGGCAAGGGTATGTAAGCAAACACAGCCCATAAAGAAACTTCCCGCTTGACTGTGAACGCTCAAAATGCACTACCAAAATATACTTGTTAAGGTATGATAAAACAACAAACAATCACATAATGCACTGGCCATGCAGTAACTTCTCGCTGACCTATGAAACAGAAATAGACATTTCACCCAGCCTGACCATCATCAACCCTTCATCTCACCCCTCCTCCACATCCCTGCCCCATCAAACTTTATAATATTACATTTATGTATACTCTTATACACATTAGTATTAAAGATACAAGCAGTGGGCAGAATAACCATGGCAATTTGTATATGAATTAAACCCGTGAGCCAATGTCACAATCATGTATCACTGTATTGTTTGACTTGCTGTATAAACATCCTAAATACAAAAAAATAATTCTGCCAGTGCAGGGAGAACTGCTCTGATTCAGCACCACCAGGCCCAGCCTTACATTCGATTATTTTTAGATACAACTACTTTTGATTGATATTGGACAGTAGGCCAAGGGTATTTGAAAGAGGCCAATTGAGCTGCGAATGCTCAATGAAATTATTGAGCAAAGATTGTGGTATAAGTAATATTTGCAAACTAGTGTATTATTATATACAAAACCAAATTTAAGGCAACTAATTATAGCAGAATATGAAAGATATGCATATATATTATATGTGGCTACCCCAAATGGGAAGCCAACTGCTGATTGCCAGTGGGCCCTATTAGGCAATTGTACGGTGGTATGCCACTGGTTAAACAACAGAGGGCCCTATTAGGCAAACCACCAGCGGTATGCCATGTTCTGAAATGTGGTGAACCGATGTGTGGTTTCTATCTGGTGGACGATAGGTGGTAAGGGTTTGTTCATTATTAATAACTGGGGAAATGGCCAAAATTCTTGTGCAAAAATGTATGACCCCCCCCCCCCCACCTTCAGAATCTGTGCAAAAATAGATTGCCCCTCTTCAGATTTGGTGCAAAAATAGATCTCTCTCTCAACCTTCAGTTCATTGTGTTGATAAGGGCGTAAAGCAACCAATCTCACTCACCCACTCACTCTCCTTCCTCTCTACCCCTTTTGACACCAAATAAGTGTGATTGATTGATTGATAATTTTATTTGGAATGCTCCATATCAGTGCCCTAGGAGAATTATAACCTATAATGAGACAAAAATATCATCATATCAAAAGTATCATCATGCAGTGGAGGTATTCAACCAAGTGCATGTAGCGCACACTGTGGAATACTGAAGCCAAGTGACGATATGGAATTTCCACAGATTTTGTTTAATTTATGTAGCTGCTACTTAAAATGTACTCAAGTATGATGAATTTATTGATGAAATTAAATCTATGTTAGTCTTGCTGTTGACATCTTTCTTTACGTCATGACTCCTGTCATGACGCATTTGTGAATTTTTATGTGCCATCTTTCCAATCCGCAAGGGTCAGGACTATATTTTAGAACATTCAGAAAATTATTTAATTTTATACAGTCATGTACATTTATTTTGCATACTGTGTCGGCCATATTGGATTTCGACTTTGAAAATGACCTTAAATGATTTATATGAACTTGAAAGAGAAAGGGAACTCTGGAAATGGATTCCTCACACTTTAAAACATAGGAGAATAGGCATTATAAATGCATATAGTGGCAGCCATATTGGTTTTGGTGCATACAGCCACCAGGGGGCTACCCCAGTTTGTATGCGGTGATTTTTGAAAACCTTAGACCTATATCTACCACTGTACCAAATTTCAAAAACTTGTCACAAAGTGCGCGATTTTCTTGTACGTCCTCCCAGCTACCACCCTTTCCAGTGGGGAACTGCTTGCTAGGGTGGTTATAGATGGATAGAAATTATTGTAGTTGGCGTCTTTTCATCAATTTGGTAGACACTAAGCAGAATGTTAGAGAATTGATTTACAAACACAAAATAGGACAAATTCTTGTCTAATTCTCTTTGCAGTGAAACTGACAATATCTAAGACATTGCATTCTTCATTGAATCTTATTTGATCTAATTTAATACAGTACAACTGTTATAGTTGATTTGTTCAATCATTGACATTTAATCATCCAGATGTCGAGGCTCACAAACGTTGTTCTTGAGGGACTGGAAGGACACACCTGCATGTCGAGGCATATCCCTACGAAGACATTTGAGAATGAGCTATCCGGCCAAAGAGAAAGTCTCAAATCTCTTCAATTACCTGGAGGAAAACACGAAAAGTAAACCTGCAGGGATATTTGAGGTAGTTGTATGGCTCATATCAATAGTATGAAATGTATGCCCCATCTTTTTACCATTTTACAAGATGTAAATCAAAACGAAATAATCTACATATATTAGCAGTTTCACTTCCCATATTTAACAGTTACATTACATAGGAAATTGTTATACCCATTTCAGATAGTACGTTTTTCCAGAGTGTCCAAGAAACAAAAAATCTGTAAATTCCTTATTCAAAACATATCCAGCAGTTTTTGAATATATTGTGAAATTATGAATTTTGTAGCAGATCTTTTTACATTTAGACGTTAGTTACAATGTTATATGTGTAGGATATGTGATTTACATGTGCTAGTATATCAGGCGGCAATAGTTCCTGTACTAGATCTTCCCCAAGGTTTTCGGCATATATGGTTCTCTAATCCGGCACCATTGGTTTATCATCAGCTGTAAGGTGAAAACTGGATAGGCCGCAATGAAACATTTCTTGGTGAAATTACAACATTAGCAATGCCTGAATACACAAACACTCTGGCATAACATTTCAAACAGCTAAGCAGTCAGTCAGGCCGTGGTTTAACTTCATTGTTTTTTTTCTCATTATTTCTATACAAGCAAGCACGGGATTTGCTAGTGGGACAGTGGGGCCCACTCTTCCCACTCTCCTTGTTCCCTCTCCAACCATCTTTCTCTCTGTAAGTTAGCATCTGTACTAAAATTCATACCTCAAATGGAACTGTTGTATTGTTGTTGACCCCCATTCCCTCCCTACCCCCTCCCCCCTCCCCCTCCCCCTCCCCATCCTCCTCCTCCCCTTCCGCAGCCAAAATCTATATTCTAAATCCATTGAAGTTTTGTTAGGTTCAACAGTTTTACTTGCTAGGGAAGTTTGATGAAGTATTCAATGTTTATAAATGTTTATTCCTCATACTACAAATTCTAGATTTCAATTAATCAAGAGGGATAATACTCAATAATAAAAATACATGTAATCACCCTTACCATAGACTTATAACATATTATGCATTTTCCTAAAAAACATTCCGAATTCTTGACAATCATCAGGGTTAAATATATTTTCCTTTAAACTGTGGGAGAGACAAATATATTTCTTGTTTTTAAATTACTTTGTATTAGTCTACATCTGGAAATCATTGTGGCTTCAATTATCATTAATATATGCTCTTATTCTCAAACACAGATGATTCTTATACCGCAAACAAAAATAGAAATGAAGCAGGAACAGCCAGTGCAAACAAAAGAAGACCTCAGCCATTTTGTAGCCAACTACCTGAAACTGTGTGCTTGTAATCATGAGATTGATGTATTCAAGAAAACTCCACTTTACCAAGGACCTAAGGGCAAAGAACCATTGGTTTCGCCTAAGCTAGAGAAAATCCACTCCATGGTCAAATCTCAGCTCAAGATATATGATGTCCATATGATGAAGGGACCTTTGAGATCACGAATACAAATCTCAAAGTTACTTGGAGAAATTCCAGTGGCCAACAACCTGTTAGAAAATTTGTATTTGCACACTGTGAGTACATTATTACTGTAACTGTTAGTATTAGTTAAGGAATAATTTCCTCAGTTTTTTTCTGCTCGAGGTCTCTATAGCGTCAGGGAAGTTCTCGGGCTTTGCCCTCGAACCTCCCTGACGCTATAGAGACCTCGAGCAGAAAAATCCGAGGAAATTATTGCTTTTAGAAGAGATTTGATGAGATTCCCTTGATTTGATGATATTCCCTTAATGTTAGAGCAAAAAAGATAGACAAACCTTCTTTATTCCGTTCAAAAACCTCCTGAAAAACATCAGAATCGCCATTCTATTTACGTGACATGAACTGGAAGTTTGTGCATGGATCCGTATTTTACTGGACACGCAAAAAAGATGGAACGACTCTCGCTGCACGAAAATGACAGAAACCTCCAATATACATACACGAACTACTTCTTCAGCCGTATCAAACTAGTAGTTCATTTATTTAAGAACTTTCTAAATGCTAGAATACAATTCATTATCACCTTTGGCCCCATTTATCGAAATATAAGAGTTCAAATACCGTTCCGCTTTGAAAAATTCCTTCCACTTTTACTGCGGTTCAGGGTGCGAACTTCCGGTTTACGAATGCCGTGTTGCGTGTGTCTAGGGACTTAAGCCAGCCAGCCAGCGCAAGGTTCCGCTGCTTGCTATCCAAAGCATCAGAGACTTCTGGTTTACGAATGCCGTGTTGCGTGTGTCTAGGGACTTAAAAAAGAAATAAATAAAAGATTTGAATTGGTATAAATGTTTTAAATGTTGTTTTAGCCCGCTAGCGAAGATTTACTCTACCAGAATCTAGTATTCAATGAATGGCGATATCAGAACCCATACGTGCTAACGTTTCGTAGACCGGAAGGGATGTGGAGATCTTTCGGCATAGCCACTCATGTGCACCATGCACTTGGCGTTGCATTGTGTACGGTAGTCTAAATAGCGCACGGAGGATTTCATTCGAAAGTCTCCTTGAACTCTAAGCGGTCCGGGTGCGCGCAAGTGGCTATCAGTATGGTAGCAAAATTCAGCCGCGATATCTCCACCAGCTCAATAGTGTAGTGGTTAGACTGCTCGACTTCTGCGGAGAACGTTGAGGGTTTGAGTCTTGTCAGGTCCTTTAGCTTTTTTTCATTCTATACTTGACAGGGTTGGGTTGATCTATCGGGACGGAAGTCTTAATCTATCGGGACGGAAGTCTTAGGGTCTGAGTTGGGTTGATCTATCGGGACGGAAGTCTTGATCTATCGGGACGGCAGTCTTGATACTGATCTATAGGGACTGATCTATAGGGACGGAAGTGGTTTGAGGGAATCTAAAGAGAAAAAAAACCTCCCAGAATCTCATCAGATCGATTCTAATTCTATATAGATGTAGAATATTGGAATAGTTCAAATGGTTCGCCAACATAATATCTTCACCTTCACCAGTGTCTGTTTGCAAATTTATTATTGAAATTATTATCTTTTTAATTTCTTATTATTCAGTATAGATAGGCCTACATAGTATATTTAAACAGTGAACTTATAAAAAATGATAATACCTCCGCATTTACACATGAGACACAAATAAAGTCAAATTATTGTGTACTCTGTACCAACTATATAAATTCCTAGACATAAAACTACCATCAGAAAGATCATTTAGACATCCCACTCATCTGACCATAAGAAGAGCATAGAAAAAATAAGTCTTCATTCATATTCAAATAGAACAACATAGGAGAAGATACATACAAAAAAGCAAAAGAACATCAGTTTAGAAATGTGGGGCCTACACTCCATAGGTTGCAAAACAATTTCCATGAGGGACGTCCCCGTTCCAAACCAGTGTCCATATACTGTTCTTACTACTGTTTGCCCTAATATGAAAAACAAGAATCAAACCAGCAACAATGTATTTCATATGAGAAAGAACATGAAACATATCAGTCAGACTCAAGGTTTGACATATAATTATATATATGCATGTCAAACAATTTCACAATAATACCATGACAATTCTCTTTCACATGGCATATCCATATATGTGTGCATATCCCATTGAATATGTAAATCATATTGAACTTATTCTTCCATTGCTAGCCGGCTCAATGCATAGAGCGACTTGTCTTGTGCAAGGACATAATCCCTTCAGATATCATCTTGCCTGATGAAATGATCAACGTTATACTCATTGGCAAAACAGGAGTGGGCAAGAGTGCAACCGGAAACTCTCTCTTGGATGTATTTGAATTTGACTCAGCAATTGGAAGACAATCCCAAACTCAGTATACACACATTGGTATGATAAACTACAAGGGAACAACAATTAATATTATGGACACACCAGGCGTTTTTGACACAGACGAAGAAACAAATGAACTGACCCTCTCTAGTATTATATTTGGGGTGAGAAATAAACATTCATCTTTTGTAATAATGCAGTCAGTGTTGAAATGTCAGCAGGTGATACAAAAACAACAATCATGTGTTGACAGAATCAGAAAAAAACACCATAAAGTGGAATTAATGTTGTGGTGCACAAATATATTTTGTATTACAAAAGTTATTTATGAAATAGTGAGCCCCAAATGAATCATTTTCCAGATTTTACATCAATATCGGAAGGGAGTACATGTATTCATTCATGTGCAGTCTGGGATTTCCAGGTTCACCCAAGAAGAATATGAATCAATGCAGATCATAGAGGTAGGCCTGCTTAGATAAATATTTCATCTCAGTATTATTATTGGTCTTCTCATATAGGCTTACCTTGATCATGGAATGAAAAGAATAATAAAGGATTAAAATAGCTCAAGTGATAGTGGGTAAAAACGAATATTGATGAAAAAAGTTACTGTTAACAGTTTTTATTAACAGTTTTTTAGTTTGATGTGTAGTTTTGTGATCATCCAAAAGTATTTCTATTACTTTAAGGGAGAAATTGGGGAAGAATACTTGAGCTACTGCATTTTCCTCGGAACACATGGTGACAAGATACTGGAAAAATCAGCGATTGGTGACTATTTAGATTTTAATCGCTCCATCTCTGATCCAACCAAACCATCAACAAATCAAGAAAAATTCAAATATTTTGATGAATGTGTGAAGGTTAAGGCTGGACGGCGTTTTCTTGTCATTGAAAACAATACTGACTCAGAAATTCAGGCAAACATCCAGAGACAATGCATCATCTTGGCTATCATTGCTGTCTACCAGCAACATGGAGCCAACCCATACACATACAAGCAGTTAGAGGTTGCTAAGAAAAAAAGAGATAAACTGAAGATGAAAATGGCAAAGAACCCTGAGTTTCTCAAGAAACTGGAATCAACACTGAGGCAACTTCTCCATGGAACAGAGCTGCTCTCAGGTTCAGTTGGGAAGTCAGCTATTGGGCAGGTGTGTACAAATATTGAAAGGTATCTGAAGAGAAAATTAGGAGAAGGAAATGCTGGTGGACTAACAGATCATGACTGTCTATTTTATGAATATCTTACAAGTGACCATAACACATTCACTAACATTGTTGAACGTATTCTACAGGAAAACGGTTCCCATTCTCCAAGTAAGGGAAGTGAGAAATATATTGGGTTCAATCCAGAGGAAATAGAGAAGCTTCAAGCTGAAGACAAACTTTCCAATGCCATCAGAGACAGATTCCAAAAATGGATATTCAATGCAAGAAAAGTAGGAACACCTGATTACATGAAAAGGCGATTGATAGATCTTAGTGCCAATCTAAAAGTAAAACTTTTGAAAGAGAAACAATATACAGACATACTTAGTGAAGAGAGAATAGATGGTATACTCCAAACAAAAGTAAAAGAAATGGAGAATATTCTTGACCTGGTAGGAGAATGTTTCTGCAGAGAAGGGCAGGTGATCACCAAGACTGGAGAGAAGACCATGTCCCAGCTGTGTGTTGGTGATGAAGTGTTGATGTGTGATAACTCTGGCTCCCTCCTGTATTCTCCTGTCATCATGTTCAGTCATGGCAATGCCAACATCAACATGTGTTGTGTTGGTGTTCAACTGGAGACTGGAGGAGAATTATATCTGTCTGGAAGTCATCTCCTCCATGTTGGTACACTTGGTAACCTTGTTCCAGCAAAGCACATCAGACCTGGGGACATTGTGTTTACATCTTTCACAGAGACTGAACTGAAGCCCACCAGAGTGAAGAGTGTGAGCATGGAGTGGAAGCAGGGCATGTACTGCCCCCACACCACAACTGGTAACATCATTGTTGATGGTGTGGCTGCCTCCTGCTACACAACGGCCCTCTCACCCACCATGGCTCACCTCCTCCTGTCACCGGTCAGGCTGCTTTACCATCTGCTGCCCTCCTCCATCTACCAGGGACTGGCAGCTTATGATGACGAATCTGGTTCTCCTGCCTTACTCCACAAGTACAGGCACTGGCTTGTTGGTGTGGCTAAGGCATGGGGACTTACTCCTCAATGAGTGAAGGGTTCTTCTGCCTTACTCCACAAGTACAGGCACTGGCTTGTTGGTGTGGCTAAAGCATGGGGACTTACTCCTCAATGAGTGAAGGGTTCTGCCTTACTCCATAAGTACAGCCACTGGCTTCTTGGTGTGGCTGAAGCTTGGGGACTTACTTCTGACTGAGTGAAGGGTGCTCCTGCCTTACTCCACAAGGAATAAGGCAAATGGTTTGTTGGTATGGCTAAAGCAGGGAGACTTACTCCTCACTGAGTGAAGTGTCAGTGAGGAGTAAGTTGTTCTCCTGCCATATTCCAGATTTTGCGATCTATGATTTTTGAAGATGTTCAAATTGTTCTACTATTTAACACTCCACATTAGAACATGTGTACATGGCAATTTCCCCAAATGTGTCTAATTCTAATGTAAGTCCCACCATATCATAGATAATGGCTTTGAGCAATTCAATATCACAATATGTAATTATGTTGTAAATAAATGTTTGAGAAATATGCAAGGAACCACTTTTCAAGAATTTAAATTTCTTTTTTTTTTGTGGAAAAATGACAATGCAATGCCTAACCCTAACCTGGGAGTGGAAGGAGATCTATTCATATATTCAGCTATTTGAACTTTTTTGGTACTAGTCTTGGGCAGGAGCAGGGTGCCCTGTCTTGTGTGTCATACTACCCGTTTTTGATCTATTTGAAATTTCCTGATTTCAAATGTGCCAAATACCACTCTGTCACTCTTGGGGAAATTTAATTATCAACATTTAATTTACTTTAATAAAGCCTTAACTTCCTTCAATGCCATGCAAGTTTGGCCTTCACCCCCAATGGTGTTCCCAACAGTATGAGCCTTGAATATCAATTTCCTTCTATTTGTGGTTCTGAATCATTTTCCCTCTTGGATAGTCTATTATGCATATTCCACAAAATGGGTTTATTCAAGGAGGAAATATCAATAATATTGTCTCATTCTTCCATCAATGTCAAGTCTTTTCATTCTTAGGTGCTACTGTATACATATTGTCTCAATATCAAGTTCTTGTAAAAGTGAAATAAAAACAGGTAATAAGGTCATGGAAAACAACATGAACTGTTAAAATGTAAGCTTTTCTCCCCACTAAGAGTGAATCACCCATCAGTTGTATGGGCAGAAGTATGATGTCCACTGTGTTCTTGTGTGGAAGCATCCATGTGTGGAATCTGACTGTTGTTTAAAAGAAAAACGTGTGCAAGCTGAGAGTGTAATACAAGAAGTGACTGGTGGTCAGTGGTAACAGTCAGTGGTGCTAGTGGCAGAGTAGTCTATCATGTATTTACACTGCAATCTACATGTAGATAGCTATAGTGATCTACATTTCAGATTTCAAATCTGGTCTTCCAGTGCAATTATGTATTTCGATATATTATAAATAGCTATTTATAATATATCGAAATACATAATTGCACTGGAAGACCAGATTTGAAATCTGAAATGTACCATCTGTTTTGTTCTGTGTTGTATGTGGGCTCTCTTAGCAACATTTCATTTCATTCCCCTCATCCAGCTAGCTGCTTCATTACATAAATTGTTCTCAGGTGGTAGGGTACCACCTATATCATGACGGAAGAACTTATAGAAGAAAGAGGAGGTCCAATAAAAACAAAAAATGAATTTTCCTATGTGTGTTCATCACTCGAATCAACCCACTAATTCAACTATAAGGGTATCTGAACCGTTGAGTCGGTAGTTCTCACTTGTGATGTGTTTCAGGAAAATGCCTCATACGTCGCAAAATTGATATTTTTTAAGTGTTGTTTTTACAAGATCACATTATTGGAATGTTTTAATCCTTTAGGGTTGATAACTCATGGTCACATCAATCTATGTATCAAATTTCAGGACGATCTATGCATTATATCCTTTAGTTTTAAAGGTCCTCATATGGACTACATTTAGTTACTTTACTGTCTATTGACCCCAAGAAATATTGGAAACCTTTTTTTTCAAAAACGAAAATATCAAACTTAAAATTTAGAAATACTTATTCTAGTATTATACTGTTTACTATGATTGGAATCGGCTTGATCTCATCCTGTTAAAAAATAATGATATCTCAAAATCAATGTTTTTGCGACTTATGAATCATTTTCCTAAAACACATCACATTTATAAAAGAATGGTTCAGGAAAAAGTTACTATACATACAACATTGTGAATGTATTCTTGCATATTCTCATGCACTTACTATCATCTCAGAAAAGAACATATCCGACATTACATATATCACACAGGTCATTGCAAATATATTATCCTCAAATTACATCGCAAGGTCTAATAATATATAGATAATAGCATAGAACAATTAACAAATGCAACCATACCAAGTTATTTTCTTATGCGACTACTAGACATGCGATTCCAGTAACAATCCTTTAGTTTGTTTATATCACTTGGGGTAAATCGTTCCAAAAAGATATCGCCAACGATAATAATTATACACTCTTTGCCATTCTTCCTGACTTTTGTATGAATGTTTTTAACAGTATGATACTATCCTCTCCCCAATTAAAGTCTTTTTTCTCCATATTCTTTTTGTAAAATGAATTGTTAAAATGGTGAAAAATTACACAAACTTGCTTTTCTGGGCTAGTTATGGTAGGCAAGTAAAGACAGGTTGCAGCCTTGGCCACTCCCATTAACAGACGTAGGCAGGTGCACCTACACAGATTTATAAACATTTGTATTTTAAATAAATACTGCACATGTATTTCCCTGGAATATGCAACATTTTACTGTTGAGATCTTCTTTATTCTTTATGCTGACAGGTGCGTATCAAGGAGTTATCAAACAATGTAATGGTGCATCATATTACGCATTATTATACAAACGTTCACTATTGAGGCGCAACGGCCGTTCTTTACTTGTCGAGGGGTAGAGGACTTGTACTTTACTGATGGAACTATTTTGCTTTGTCATAGCGACGGATACGCAAGAATATATTTAATACATTGTCTTGAAAGTTGGTAGATATTTTAATACAACATAGAGCGCTAACCCCCCAGAGATTAGAACATTCCAACAAAGAATACGTGTGGATAAATCACTTCAATCAAAAATTTCACTTCCTTTGATTCAATACAAGATTAGTACTTTGACGTCCAGCTCAATTGATCATGTTCAATTGAGTAAAAATAAATGTTATTATTCATATAGCCTATTCGTGGCAATGGAATAAAATAACTAATTACTTCTGTATGGAGTTAGATATTTCATATAAAAAAAACTCGTTTCCCCTATCAATGCCATTTTTTTAGATTTTCAGATTGGCTTATGTTTTCGTCCTTATGATGAGGAATATTATTTTGGCTAAAAGTAAACGTTCCAACGAATACATCTTCTAACTTCTATAAAAAGAAAACTTTTCATAGTTGACTCTTTTTTGCATTTACATTTAAAATTGTTAGCTTAATATCCAGAATAAATCTCATGAATACACGTCCAAAAACTGGCTGGAAAATTGTTCTTATTGTCAACCATTGTCTCCTAACGAAAGGATATACTATTTATTTCATTTAGGCCTATATTTAGGTATTTTAGTAACAAAGGATATATCAACAAATACTCAATTCCATACAAATACAGCATTGAACTGATGTATTCGTAGGGAATGGTGTATTCGATGGAAATGCTTATGGGGTTTTATATAAAGGTGCTTATGCTTTGAACATATATTTGCAAGAAAAGGTATTAAAATTCCACATCTTTATATCTGAATTGTTAATAAATTGGGTTATAAAGAAAACAACGCTCTATTTATGTATTCGTAACGGTATTGATTCTTTGACCAGGCTCCAATGATTTGGAGGCTTGTATCTGGAAAAATAATTGACCCAGGTTGTGATTGACTATTTTGACTTTACAATCAACAATTTTGACTTTTTAGAATTTACAATTTTAGATTAATCGAGGAATTAACTTACCTTACAAAGATTACTCATGACTGTAGGAGATTTTGACTTTGCGATCAACTTTTGTGACTTTACGATTGACTTTTTGGACTCTATGATCAACTATTTCGACTTTACGATAAACTTTTGTGACTTTACAATCAACTATTTTAACTTCACAAACAACTTTTTCAAATTCTTGATCCCATGAGGACGAAAGTCCCTGACAAGTGTGATGGACTTTCAAATACTTTTTTTGTTTTGATGTGATCTGTCCTTGAAACGATTGAGACAAATTTCAATATTAAAAACTTCAATTATTACCCGACGGGCAAATGAGCGCGATTTCACGCGATTTTTATAGCGCAATCATCTCGCCATGGTTCTGTGATGAGCGTGGACGCGAGATGGTCACGCTAAGGGTATAACGCAATATAAATGCAAAAATTAGCAAATTCTTCAGGCATTTTGAGTGGGATATTTATATACTACCGAATCCTTATATCAATAGCATCTGAAATAAATGATTTTAAATTTGATTTTAGATTTACTTTCCTGGCCTGGCAGTTGCAGTATATTTTTTATCACAGAAACGTTTGGAGGGTAACGTTATTCCCTCAAAAATTCAAAGAGAGTTTAGGGCAGAGCATAACATGTGTTGCCCTCTCGTTATATGCATCATTTCATTTACATCAATTCGACTATCCTCCATGTGAGCCTGAAGCATAGCAGCCTTCCATCTGTAGTGTTTCAGTTGTTTGTTGCATCTGACTTACCCAAGCCACTAGGGACAATCTATATGTACAATCATTAGGGTATTTTGACCACAGCACTTTTCAATATCAAACAGGTATATAACACACATAAACTATAGAAGTATATCACTTATGAAATTCCTATGTACATGATGTGGAATATCTATAGTGCTATAAATGCCACATAAGTGTATTAACATCACTTTTTTCACTTATTTCGAACATATAATATTATAATAGAATTGTTTTCTATGTATAAATTATTTAAATCATAAAACGAATATTACTGATTCCCCCACCCCCTTCCCCCATATTCCTGCAACATTTATATTCAAAGTTAGAACAAACTTTACATATGCTGCATATGTTTTCAGCCAATTGACTAGGAAGATAGCAATTCTCTAAGCAGAAAATATAGGGCGATAATATCAGATAATCAAGCTACAAATTTATTATTTTTGAAACAATTCAAATCGAGCTGGAAAGTTGCTCCGATTCGTCTGAAATAGATACAATAATATATGAGATGTCAACGCATTTAAATATATAAATCGGTAATAGTTATACATTAATAAATAATAATATACATTAATAAATGTTTAGGGGTTTCTTTGACTGGGTGTCAGAGAGTGAGTATGAGTGTCAGAGAATGGAGTGTCAGATGCGCGACAGTATGTGTGAATGCCAGGTGAGTGAGAAGTCGCAGGTATTGCATCCAGTTGTGGCTTCATTATGAGTATTTAAACGTGATTTTGAATGCGCATTATATGCGCAATTGAGATCACACCCATATATATTATTGACTTTTGAAGAAAGCATGTATTTGTAGATAAAATTGGTTAAGTAACACATGTTTAATACAAACATGAATATGAATGAGAACCTGACCCAACACACATGTGAGACCACCAACAACATGGGAGGAAATAGACGCAATGGATTTCACATAATGGTGGCTAATGGCATGTCCATTTCACTGTGATTCAAAGCCATAAGTATCACATATGTATCACACTTCACTAGTTTGCTGTCAATCACAAAATGATCCCAGTGTCATCACACTCAATTGCACTCAGTGCCCGTCGGGTAGCTATGAACTACCAAATCTCAGCTCTAAATTCTCTGAATCTACTGAGATGTTCATGTTTCACTACAACCACACACAGGTCAGGAGGTAGAAAGAAGTTTTTTTTGTAAGGCCACCACTGGCACTAGTACTAGTATCAGGCAGTAAACATGTTAATTAATGTTCATGACAATAAACAATAACATAACCGAATGACTGGTATGATTTTCATCAAAATTCTGCAACTAGATATGGTCAAGTGAAAGTAAGGTTCAGGGCGGAGGATCGTAGAATTATTAATAGCGTCGTTTAGAAATTTGCGTTCGGCGACAGCCATTGTTGTTGTTCCTTGCTCGCTCCCTTACATCAGTGTATCCCATAATAGTCAGCGCGCCGGCCGCTTCCGGTCATGCGCAGTTGCCAGCGCAGGTGGGCTATTGACAGTCCCGATGTGAGTAATTTCTTCTTTATAAGTATGGCAAGAGCCTTCGGCCGAGCCCCTCCATCAGAAAAACAGATCACAGAAAAAAAAGCATAAGAAGAACAGAGATCACAAAACCCCCATTAATTAAATGTAGGGATTGAGAGCCTATTGTATTATAAAAGTTTACATAATAGCCTAACGCACTGTAGCTTATACACATATAGGCCTAGGCCTAGGCCTAGGCCTAATAATAGTCGTCTGTTCCATTTTTAAGACCAAACATTTGGTAGTCCTATTTTGTTTTGGTTTCATTTAAACCATTTTCCGATGCTTGTGGCCTATGACTAGCCCCTACCTCGATACAATCGGCAAGCTGAGAAAAAGAGCTTTAAAACCATGTATCATATGCTAATGTGTGAAGGATATAACTATATTTGCAAGCTGAGGAATCGATGAGAAAACACAGCACAGCTACTCAATGATCATGTCACCATACTAGAGTTAGACTAGCGCTAACTAAGCACAGCTTGAAGATTGAAATTTAGTCCAGAGATTCAGTCCAAGAGGGCGCGGGAAAAAGTGTTGTGAAGGACTCAGAAAAGTTGTGCGGTTACTAACGTCATTTAGACAACGTCGTCGGGACCGTGAGCCATGAAACGTCGCCGTGAAACATTGAAAATGTCGTACGAGATCGGCAGGGGCAGATTTCAACTAGCCTTACAAACATCTCCTTTAAATCCTTTCTATGACTTTGCCACAATTATAAATGGTTGTTTTTGTCCGTGTAGGATTTTGTTGTATTCACTACTAAACCAAACAAACACCACTGTCTCCCAGCATACATCTCTCGAACGGCGTACGCATAAAAACGGCTTCAATCGGAAGTAGAGTGGAGAAAGCGTAGCCTCCTTTAAAGAGTAAGGTAAAAACAATCAAAGTATTTTTTACCAAAGATTTTAAGATCACACTAAAATTTCTGGAATCGACCATACACATAATAGGCATATACCTGATATTTCCAGGATCTCAATAAGAGACGTTCTTAATTATATTGGGTAGAAATGTGTGTGCGAAAGATAAGGCTTCTATGAATCCACAAAACTATAGGTTAAAACAGCTAGGTCGCATATTTGACCCTTCATTTCGCTCACCTATGCGCCAGGGTATGTGGCTTTGTTTTAAAACCTTTGACTGCTGATGTAAAATACAAGACTGAGAATATTATTTCTACCCGAAGCAGGATTATTAAGTGGGAGGGACCATCCTGGTCGGGAGAATATATTCTGTCATCCATTCTTTCCCCTTGTACATTAGTTTCATATGATTGAATTGTCAATCATATACAATACCTCTCGCCAATTATCATTAATTCAAATCATTACCTTAGACAACTTAAATAGTTCTCAGACGCAGGCCAATGTGAGAAATGTATATTAGTAAGGGTATATATAATACATACACAAGGAGGTACCGTATAATGGTAGTGTTTACCTGTTTCCATTTGTTCTATTGCTCTAATTATATCACAACAATTAAACTAAATAAATCATCAGCGAATTTTATTTCATTGTCAGTTGCTACAAAATGTCAAGTTCATAAGTTACATTCAATACCTGAGCGGGGAAGCTATCCCCTCAGACTTATAGGACGCTTTGAAATTACTTTACAGTATGACGTAGACCCAAAATTAATATTGCATTCATAAATATCTATTGGGCATTTAAATAATTGGTGGTTAAATATTAAGGGAGTTTAAGCGATGTATATATAATTATTACACATAGGGAGAGGGAGGTGAGGAGCTGGAGATAGTATATATATGGCAGTGCATCTCTGTCTGTCCTATTTGTTACATTTATGTAACTTGATCATCTGCTAGACATTAAGACTCTATCATGTTTTGGTCCAAACAAAGGTATTTCGTAATTTAATTGTGCAAAAGGACTACTTTGAGGGGCCGCCATGACGAGACCAACGATAAAGTAGCCTGCCGTCCCATCTCGAAGGGAGGTAGCAGGTGGTCATGGTCAGGGCTGTGATCATACCCGGGAAATAGAGATAGAAAAGACGGGAGAGAGAGACAGAGAAAAGGTCCATATATAAGGTTATCACCCTATAGGATACTATCGTAATACAATAGTGCATGGAAAACGAATGCAATGAAGCTTGTTGTAAATATTGTGTCTACAGTAAACATGTTTTATTTAATTATTTTTAAAAATCTTAAAAATGTTTAAAGCTTAACCCAAATTGAGATATATGCATGAGATTAAGTATATGACTGTTAACTTTACCAGATGACTTCCTGAGTGACAAACTTATTTTGAAGTACATCCATCTAAAGCTGCTAGAGGTTTTTTTTTTAACTTTATCATCACATGGGTAGGGAGAGTGAGTGAGTGAGTGGGAGAGTGAGTGAGATTGGTTGCTTTACGCCCTTATCAACACATTTAATATGGTTATATCAAGGGCGGGAGAGCCAAGAGGTAGTGAGTGAGTGAGATTGGTTGCTTTACGTACCGAAGCCCATCGCTGCCATCTTGCCTCTCGCCTCTCGCCTCTCACTTTTGAATTCTCGCCTCTAACCTCTCACTTCTCGCCTCTCACCTCCTAAGTCTTGCCTCTCGCCTCTCGCCCCTCGCCTCTCGCCTTCCGTTTCCCACATAGTAGATCCATTTTTTCAATGACACTGAACTTATAATGGCAGACTTCCTTGACTCTAGGTATGAGGGAGAGAGGGAGAAGTAGGGTGAGAAGGAGAGGGAGGGGGAGAGGAAGAGCGAGGGGGAGAGGGAGTGGGAAAGGTAGGGTGGAGGGGTTTATATTGTCTATATGACAATGTAAACTTCTTACGTTGATTTGCATGAAACACAGGAAAAAATACAAAAATATTCATGAATGATGGTCCTAGTTAGACCGTCTTTGAGTACAACAATACAACCACTCTGAATAACCAAAAACGACACATCCTGGATGGAAATACCTCAACAATACATAATCAACTACTGGTGTGACGGACATTGTGACAGTAGTTATGAAAATTGCAGTTTGTGTATGAACTAATTTATGTATCGCACACAAGTTTAAATTGCTATAGACTTATACTGCAGAGCTAATCAGGTCGGCGTAACAAATATCTATTGTTTGAAATTGTGCGAGATTGCAATCATTTTTCTGCAGGAGGTTAATTTTGCCTCCCTTGCGGGTGAGAGGGAGGAATTAGACAAATGCGGGAGACTCCCTTGGTAGGTCTGCTTATAGTGATAATTATCACTCCATTGAAGTAGACATTAAGTTAAAGATCGTTTACATGTGGACTAAGGGCGGGAGAGTCACAGCATGGCAGGTGGATAAAATCATAACAATGCAGCCTCAAAGAAGAAGTTTAAGAAGATGTTAATTCATCAACTGCTTTATGTCACTTCTCCAACCTATAAGCAAGTATTCTCTAATGAAATGATTTAGATTTTGATAACCAATCTCTTGAAATACAGGTCGCGCCATTTATTAGAAAAAAAAACACAACTAAAACCGACCGGATTTTATGTGGCATAGCCGCCATTTGTTCTGGCCTTGTTCTGTATAATGGTCTGCATAACTATGGTCACAGCTTGATAATAACACTACTAACTGGCTTATTAAAATCAGCAAATTGATTGGAAATTTATTAGGCAAGTAATATAGGTGAGAAAAATGAGTTTTATTGTTGGTACTCCGTGAATATAGACGATCACTGCTCAGTGGCCGCCGAGTCCCCATTGACGGCAATGCTAAAGGAAATACGCTACCACGGACTCTCCTAGGAGGCGCTAGTGTCGGGCCTGTTGGAAGTTACCCATCTTTGTGTAGCTATAGGATCGTTGGTCTTACTCAGGCTGTCCATATAGAAGAATATAAGTTAAAACATAGCACTGGTATATAGCCTACTATGGAAATTTGCTGCAGGGACTGTATGGGACTGACAGGCCTTGTTATTGCCTGACACTAGGCTACAGGGGGTGTGTCTTGCAGGGGGCCAATGGGCATTGAGGAAAACGCTTGCTAGACTGGGTCTGACTTTCGGCAGTTAGCCAATGGGAACGTAGGAAACGGAAAAAAATAAACCGTTAGTACAGTCACGGTCTGTTTTACCACAATTGCACACAAAAACACCCAAAATCTTATTCAAAATGTACTAAACTATGGTAATTTGCTGCAGGAAAAAACAGTGCCATTGTCTAAAAGGTCATGAAAACGCACTGTTGCGCCAAATGTTTTACCAAAATAAAATCAAAAACGTTTAGATCAGTTGAGGACATGGCGCAGTGAGTAACACCAGTGTCTCCATAGCATTATGCGTCCTTGTGAATGTGTTGTAAACGGTTTTGTAAACACTTGAGTCTTCAAATGGACGGTTTTGAGTACAATTTTGTAAACGGCGCATTTACAGTGTGTGGTCACTATATTGTCGTGGGAAGCTTTGGATAGCCATGTATATTTCATTTTCATTTCACTTAAACTACAATAACAAATACCTTGAATAGTTCTTTTCACCATATGATGAGGCCAAAAAAGTAGGTGTCTTTTTTATTTACCCCCCCCCGACCTAGAAAAACCTTACCCTACCTAATTTTCTTTTTACCATACCTGATTTTTTAAAAATCGTATCTTACTTTTGGGGGATTTTTTGACATGTTTAAACAACTATTGTTATGAAATAGACATTTTTGTCAGTTCTTGGGAGCTGGTTTCCCCCAAAAAATGATAAAAACTACCACCCCCTACCTAGTTTTTCAGCCAGATAAATCGGAAACAGACCTATTTTTGCTGCGATCGAATAGGATCTCACTGGTGCGAATGTGTGTTCTTCTTGGTAGATCATAGTATCTTGGAGTTGGATCGTACTTTGGATGGGGACGTGGATGGGACACATCTCTCGGGATGTATCTTTCTACGTCTCTCCTTGGGGGGTAGGTGTGATTTGGGTGGGGGTTTGGCGGATTCTATACCTTTTTCCGCCAGTGCGTTTCCCCTGCACCTTTTCGCTCCACATGCTTATTTCCACTACAGTGGAGTCAGAAGGAATGTACCTATATCCGCCACACTAAGACTTGTTTGTGCGTTTTCGCTCCACCCCACTCCACCCCACTCCACTGAGCTGTGTGCTGTGCATGGCTCAACCCCCGTCAGTGTAACACATTGTGTCGCGGAAAGAATTGCTATTCACGTTTTGGCGTTTATCTCAGGCACTATTCAAGATTTTTTCAAAAGAAAAACTGTTTTATATAGCTACATATGTCCTTTCAATACTCTGAAGGTAGCAATATTATAGCACTATTTCTTCTACCTTTTTTCTTGATCATTGCATGGACACTATATAACATATTTCTACGGCGCTAAACCATTCCGCCGAAATAATTGGTCTAAATATTCCGGCTTCTATCACAAGAACTACCCATGATTTTGTTTAAAAAAAAAACTGTTTTACATAGCTAGAAATGTCCACTCATATCTGTAAAGGTAACATTATTATAGACTTATTTCTTCTACCTTTTTTTTGATCGTTGCACAGACACTATACACCATGGTTCTACAGTGTTAAACCCCTTCCACAGAAATTGATCTACATGTTTCGGCGTGTATCTCACAACTATCCAAGCATTCCTTTAGGTTCATTAACATACTATATACTGAAAAAGCTTCACTACCTTTAGGGCTTAGCTATGCCTATATTATATTAATTTACCTTATCATAAACAATATTACTTCACATGCAATAACTGGGATTGTTATGGTGTTTTACTCCTTATTATTGTGTACAAAAATTATGTAGTATTATCTAGAATATCTGCAATATAGATAATACTACATAATTTTAGTAGACGATAATAAGGAGTAATTTTATAACACCCCATTTTCGGCAATTACTTGGTAAGGAATAAATGAAGAATAAAGACATTTTCTGGCTTTCAATGTAGTTGTATTCACGATGAGTGAGTGAGACTCCCCTCTATTCACATTCACATGAGGTTTTATCGCCTAACCAATATTAATCTTCAACAAACTAACTTACTGGGCGACCATTCGCAAGCTTTCTCTAGGTCATTCTCTGGCTTTCTCTGTCGCCCAGGGCGTCGCCACTTACATCACTTGCTATAGCACATATCAAGCTACACTGGCATTTACTATAGCATCTATTAACAAACCTCTTAAAGCTTGCTTAATCATGATGAAAGCGACTTGTCAAACTGTCAAATTTGATTTGGTTTGATTATATCTTAGCAGTTACATTCTGAGCTGTGAACGATTGTCAAATTCAAATGAACAAAAAATGAGTTATAGCCCCCGTTGCATAACAATCTGTGAGCTCAAAATTAACACTGAAAAAGCTACTCGCAGATAGTTATGCAACGGGGGCTATATAGTAACAAATTCGGCGTTGAGCTTTCCTCCGCATACTTCCATTCAAAACCAGTATAGATTTCGTTGAAAATGTTTATACAAAATATATAATCTAAGTATGCAGACTATGGGGATATAGTTTACATTACCCCTGAGAAGCACACAAGTTAAAGATGGGGCGCTTTGCCTGCATACATATCCATAGCAAGGAGCTTCTGCTCTTTTATATAAGGCCAAAAAAAAATATAGGTGTGTTTCCGACTTATCTGGCTGAAAACTAGGTAGGGGGGGTGGTAACTATTTTTTTTTTTTTTTAATTTTTCTTTTTTCCGAAACCACCTCCCAGGAACTGAAAAAAATGTCTATTTTATAACAATAGTTGTTTTAAACATGGGAAATGTGCTTTTTGACAGTTTTGGGTTAGGAAAACCCGTTTTCCTGCTATTATAAGTGTTTTTTTGTCCAAAAATTCCAACAATGTAAGATATGATGAAAAAAAAATCTGATATGGTAAAAAAAAATTAGGTAGGGTAAGGTTTTTCTAGGTAGGGGGGGTAAATCGGAAACACACCTATTTTTTTTCTTGGCCTAAATCAGGATTTATTCAGATCGGTGGATATTAAGTTAGGACTTATAGGCATTCTTTCTTTTTAAAATTATCGTATTTGCCTTTTTTTGAATTACCATTAGCATTTGGCATGTAACATGAAGCACAGCTAGGACCAACAATTGCAATAGGCTACTCGCATTTTTAAACATCTAGGTATGAATATGTATACAAATACATACACACATACAAACGTACATACATACATACATACATACATACATACATACATAGCCTACATATACATATAAACACTCATTCATTCATACATACGTATACATATCCATACTTCTTGAAATACAGCTAGTTTAATTTATATGGTACATAGGTATATATGGTCAAATCCGGAAATTTTGTAACATTTTTGGTTTGTTTTACAAAAACACCCACAGTTTTTGCAAAATATGTCCGAACCTTGATTTTTTTCTTGCATTGTATACGAAAATATGTATTATATTATGTTGGAAAATTTTATCACTGTAGTCCATGTCTTTAGTTATCAATTATAGCCCCTGATTCATGATATAAATAAGTTTTATACTACACATCCATTTTCATGGCACAAGAATCAGTAAAATTATTTTAATTATAATTTAATTAATATATCTCTGAGATACCCATCACATGTCAGAATAAGTGTGGCATAAGATTTGTAACCTGGCTATAATATCTTAGGACTGAGCAGGGAAAGACAAAAAATGCCTAAAAATGGACCAAAAAAGCTTTTATACTACGAATCCACTTCTAAATGAGATATCTAAAGAAATAAAAAAGAATAAGAATCCAGCTTTTCAAATTATCATTATTAGATTCTTGTGATTCTATGGGCAAAGTTTTAAAGATTTAGTGTTTATGCATTTGGTGTGGTGGGAGCCAGTCTGAAAAAAGCCAAATGCCAAATATTTATACTACAAATCCACAATGTCATCTAGTGTTAGTTTGATGAACAGTGCCACCACCTACCATTTTACTGCTTAGCTGACTTATCCAGTGTCAATGACCGTTCAAGCTTTGTGCCATTGAAACCAATGTAAGTCTTATTTCTACTTGTTTTCTTGATAGATTGTCTTATAAAGTCGGAAATATTAAAAATCAGTTGCTAGAGGTAATTTAGTCGATTGGATGCCAGTGGACGTATCATATATGCTTTTTTATTTCTATTATTATTATAACTACCATTATGTCTGTCGGATTTAAATGCTTGCTGTGGGAAGAGAAATGCTTCTAGGACAATATGATAAAAAATACCTGAAACCATGCTACAATATCCCTGGTCACCAAGGATGAAGATTAAAATAATTTTAGAACTTACATACAGGATGAAAATCAAGCCATTCAATTTCAATAATTATTTTTATACTACGAATCCACTATGAGAATATTTATACTACAAATCCACTTAATTACATAGGAAATAATACTGTTTAACATCAATTTTTTTTGAGAAATGTTTTACAGATGCTGACAGCTTCCTCTACACACAGTTTCAGGAGTTATACTTGATTGATATTGGAATCAGGAACGATACAACATTTCATATATTTCAAAATTAGAGATTCATTCCAGAAAAATTAATTGCTTTCGCATAGATGGATAAGAAATACCTGAAACCATGCTACAATATCCCTGGTCACCAAGGATGAAGATTAAAATAATTTTAGAACTTACATACAGGATAAAAATCAAGCCATTCAATTTCAATAATTAATTTTATACTACGAATCCACCATGAGAATATTTATACTACGAATCCACATAATTACATAGGAAATAATATTGTTTAACATCAATTTTTTTTTAGAAATGTTTTACAGATGCTGACAGCTTCCTCTACACACAGTTTCAGGAATTATACTAGATTGATATTGGAATCAGGAACGATACAACATTTCATATATATATTTCAAAATTAAAGATTCATTCCAGAAAAATAAATTGCTTTCGCATAGATGGATAAAAAATACCTGAAACCATGCTACAATATCCCTGGTCACCAAGGATGAAGATTAAAATAATTTTAGAACTTACATACAGGATGAAAATCAAGCCATTCAATTTCAATAATTAATTTTATACTACAAATCCACTATGAGAATATTTATACTACAAATCCATGTAATTACATAGGAAATAATATCATTTAACATCAATTTTTTTTTAGAAATGTTTTACAGATGCTGACAGCTTCCTCTACACACAGTTTCAGGAATTATACTAGATTGATATTGGAATCAGGAACGATACAACATTTCATATATTTCAAAATTAGAGATTGATTGCTTAAAATTTATACTACGAATCCATTTATTTGGTCTCTCATAGTGAATTTATTGATGATCTCAGCACCATGAAAAGTTTATGATACCATAGATACAACTCTCAGGTTGGACTAGCATGAAATCTTTATTATCTAACTCCTCTGTCCTATTATTTATTGGGTTTGCCACAACCTAATGTCAATTTCGACTGGTTCCAGGAGCTCCTGATTAAAAATGTCATGAGATGAAAAAATATGAAAGAATGAAGTTCATTAACTTTCTCACCTGTTTTTCAGGCCACCAAAACATTCCTTTTACTGGGACTAATCAATAAATAACCAGGATCAATTCATAGAGGGTAAAGAAAAGCATAAAAGCAGCATAAATCAATGGATTCGTAGTATAAAAGTATGAAATTCACTTTGTATTTCAACCATCAACCCTCCTCTTAGTATAGAAAAATAAGAAATGATATTTTCAGGGATTATTCTATATATTATCGACATTATATGGACAAAAGATGAAAATGATCAAAGAAAATTTTTTTGAAAAAAAAATGTTACAAAATTTCCGGATTTGACCATATATATATATATGGTAGCCTGGTATATCTGAAAATTTCATAGAAATAAAAAATACTGGGGCACGCACTGGTGATAACCTTTAGACCATTGCACCTTTATTATGTATTCCTTGTTATTCATATACTTATGTTCATATCTCAATCGAGACCCCACCAGCGATATACATTACATAGAGAACGGTAAGAATTATGATATAATTATCTCAATTGAATTACTCTAAACCGTATGAACTGGAAGATGCTTGTAATGTGATTTTATATATGACAGAAGAGGGAAATACAGTAGTACCAATTTCTTTTACGACAGATCCGTGATGTTGTGTAATATTCAGATACAATTGTTGAAATATATACTCATTTATTCGATGTTTTTTTCATAAATTAATTCGGCCTAACTGAAATATTGTTAGTTAAAAAAGTTAGCTTTTAATGTCTCCTACTTCATCCACTTTGTTGTTTTAAGGTATTCTAGAAAATGGAATTTATAAGAATTCTTTTGGAAAAAATAGAACATACCGGAACATTGTGAGAATGCAATGGCAATTTGCCCAGAGATTCGGTATGTAAAATGATGAAGTCAGAGAAGTCGGATGATAGTAGTCTTCGGCCGGGCAGCAAGGTGTGTCCAAGCTTACTCTGTCCTCTTTATTTATAGTCACACGTTAATTATTCATTAGCATCAAATGGGTATAGCAAAGTGCGCTCCCGGCGATCCACCCTTATGATTGGCAGAGGGGGATCCTCCTCCACATGATCATGACCCCCAGCGCTCTCCCACGCCAAGGTCATGCGCTGTGCGCCTGCGCGGAGGATCCCTTGCCCTCAACCCCCCCTCCCCTCCCATTATCCCTGACCCAAGCATGTAGCGTCCCCTCCCTCCCCCAGTCCCTTCCCCCCACCCCGTAATGAGAGTCACGCCGGAGAACAATTGGCGATGCTATTTCGGTTGCTAAGACAATCAAACAGGTAGACACATAACAACAGATGTCCAGTGCCCCGCTCTCCCCCGCTCCACCCAGGTCCCGCGTGGCGGTCGAGGCCCAGGTGGAGGGGAGGGGGGGAAGAGGGGGAGGGGGGGACGGCCACTCTATGGGAAAATTCCGCTCGCAAGAATTGCAATTCTTTACAACATATTAAAATTCATCTTATAATTTATGCAATACTTCTGCTAACAAAATGATATTGGATAGGTAAATAGCCCCACTAATATTGATGAAATGAAAGAGAAAATGTACATATCATGGCTCTATATGATATAGATCGCCGTTTCCACTTATATATGACATATGGGTGCAGTGTGGGCGGGGGGTGGGGTGGGGGGTCATCATGTAAGGATATCAATATAATATATATAATATAATCATGCAATTGTTTCACATACTAAAAATATGCAGCATAGCTGTATAACTTATAGGCTGAGCCATGCATATACTTATATACTTCGACTCATGACCCCTACAAATCTGCGGTTCAATACACATAATATTAAAATTATACACACATATATTTAAGCAATTACAAATCTTGTATTGGTCTAAAACTTATCACCCATGTGACAAATCATGTTTTATAATTTAAGGTAACTTGTTGAACCTAATGATTTGATATATGCAATTCTGAGCTACATTTCGAAATACATCTATTTGCAAGTGAAATTAATTTAATGTATGAAGTACATGTGTCAAAAACTCAGAATTTATTTGAAACAATACAACATACTCAGATAGTGAAGAAATGCCTAATATGCTATTTTGAAATAGGGACCTTGCACGTGAGTATTATTTCTTTTTTTACAAAATGAACCAAGAACATAATTTGACTCAAGTGGAAATGATCTAATAAATAACAAGGTTTCATAATTGCTAATTATCAACATTCATAGATCATATGATATAACAGAACTCGCCCTGTCCCACCATCTGTCTTTCCCCCTCTCTTTTTCTCATACCTCTATCCCCATATATTCCCATAATGTTATATCGCACAGAGTAATGCGATATCGCAATGTTAGGATGTTGATATTGCACACATGCAAAAAAGGCAGGAGATAATAAGGATTGATGTACAGGTTGAAGTATTTTTCGAAGTGAATATATGTAATATTACTGCTCTTCATTCAGTTGAATGAAATTTGATATTTCGTTATGACCACATGATAATATAAATTAACATAAGACGGGTGAAGTCAATGATTAAAGAAAATAATGCTATCAATGTTACTAATAAGAATTGTATCGGTGAATATATTTACTGTCATTGTTTATGTAAGATAGTATGAGTATTAACTACAAGATCGTACAGAATACAACAAAACGAACATTGAACTTTGAAGAAAAGAAATCGATCTATGAGAGAAATGGAAGTCCAGGAAAACCTCTGTTAATTCACAGAAGGACAAAATCCATTTGCCATTATTCTATACAAATATAACTGTATATAAAATGAGGAATAAAGCTATTACATACATACATGTATACAGATGGCAATGCATGGTAGTGGCGTGCCTAGCGACGTTGATGTTCGTGCAAAACTTGGTTGCGTAATATCGTTTTATTTCCATTCATCCTTTATTCAATAACGTCACCGTATGTATCATTCGAAAAACAACTATTAAAGCTTCAAGTTGGTATAAATTATGTTCACGTGCAACATTTATCAAAGGCATGAGAGATAAAAGAAAAGTGTGTTTTGTTTGCGGCCGCTAACGGGTAAAATATGGAGCGTGCTAAATGTGGAGCGAATGTGTACAGGGAGAAAGATGTGTGTGTGCAAACTGCAGGTGGAGCGAAAAGGGAAAGGGGGTAAGGGGAGAATGGGGGAAAAGGTTCTGGAGTGGCAGTGTTCTGGAGGAAAAGTGTTGGTCACCGTTTGGATTGACCCTAGTTTGGGGGGCCTCTTGGGGTTTGTTTACTGCTTCCTTTGGTGGTGAGGGTTTTTTGAGACAGGCTATGTCATGGCGCCGATCGAGTAGAGACGCACAAAGCTCCCACTCCGAGGAAAATGAGAATTGCTAAGTATATATGCACCGATTGAAAAGCATCAAGCGAGAGAAGCATCACAATTGTGCTGAGGAATACGCTGATGAAAGATCAAAACTTGTGGGACAAACACCATTACGCAGTGGTACAGGCCTTACCAGAGTGGGACTTTCCATTGAAGGATATCTAACCATCAAGGAACCTATTCCAGTGACCAATATAATATGCCTACCAATATGAGAAATAACAATACACCAAATACTGGTTATCTGCCAACAAACCAGCATCCATCTACCCAGGTACGCCCGCAAGTTCAACCACCAAACATAGCTTCAATCTGGGACCCAAGGTATCTTCCACAAACTCAACCCCAGGCGAGCAACGTACCGACTCAATCACAAGATGTAGGAGTGTACAAGGGGCCTCAAAACCAGCAACAATTTGCATCACCACAACAGCTAAGTTCCCAATACTTTAACATGTTCTCGCATAATGACATGGGTTGTTTCTACGAAAGCGAAGATTGGCAAAGTTCTTGATAGTATTTTTTATTTTAAAAGCGCTTTCGAACAGACAACAGCCCTAGCAAAGACTAACCAACAAGATATTTTGTCCCTCAGTGAACACATAAAAAAACACAAGTTATCAGATTAACTGAGTAAAGACACTCCACCACAAGAAAAAAGGTCTGAGTGGCAAATGCAAGGTAACACCATGAGTATATTAACCTCTGATTATTAGTAATATGATCCAATACTGTATATTAACTGTCATCCTATGATTCTATCTATGATATACTATCATATAGACAACACTAACACTCCACAATTAGTCAGAGTGGCACAGTGAAGTCAACTATAAGATACTTTTATCGCATAATTCAACAGAGTTATGAAATCACCTGTAAATAATCTGTGTGCATGTCAAAGTGATGAAGAAAATAATGTACCATGTTTTTTGGAACGACTAGGCCCAACAGAACTAACCCCGAGAACGGGAGTTGGTAACCAAGTTTAAATAAAATCTTTAAAAAAAAAGTGCTGGTTTTGGTGGAGGTGAAAGAACAGCTCTCTGGAGAGCTGGTTTATCTTAAAATTAAAAGATGAATTGTAACATATCCCTCGATTAATCGTTTATGGATGAATGAAGCACGATCAAATCAAATATAATTCTCTCCTAAATATGTATGGTATCCTTCAGGTGTGAATATGCGTGTACGTGTGCATGGAAAGACCTGGATCTATTTAATAGTGAGTTAGATCCAGGTCTCTACACAAAGGTAAGTTGTGGATTTTTAAGGCGTGCACTGCACCTGTCTCATGACGCGTCGTTTATATATAATATCAAAACTCTCATACTCTCAGAATTGTGGAGTTAATTATTGTTTATTCTTTCATTTTATAAGTTAATTATCCTTTATTCTTTTATTATGAGTTTTTAAGAATTCTGACCCGCAGATATTTTTAGAGCCAGGACATTTCAATTATGACAACCAGAATCGTTCAACTTTTATTGGGCGATGATGTGATGGATTATATAGGCCTTCAAGAGAATAAAATAAATTAGAGTGGGTATTATTCGCCCATAATGGTAAGACGTTAGGGATTGTTTATTTCTGGCCACCACATCAGTATACATACACGACTGAATTATGTTAAGGCATGCCCTGCCGCTATGACACTTACATTCCTAATAGATATATATTTCCTTTCTGATTTGTACAATGTAATGTACAATAGTACTGGTGATATGTATGACTGCTTTGAAATATTTGCATTGTTTGTATTTCACGTGAGGAAGGGAAGTGCAACAGATTTGATGTCAGTTTTGTTTCATTTAAACTATCTTTTAACAGTGGATATGAGTGGGAACAAGTATTTCATTCATAATTTCAATTTAAAGGGTTACTAAACAAATCTGACATGGGTATTGTCCTGTCTTCATGGATTATTGAAGATAAATATCTATGATCGCATCCTCAATATAACTATTGCCAATATTTGTTCAGGCAAAATTTGCAAATTGTTCATGTCAAATCACACTAACATGCATAAGATCCTGCCAAATGATGAGCTCATCAGAACAATTGAAAATTGTTACAATCAGGAAGGCCACTTTTCAGCAATTTCCAAAATATTCTCCAAAATGAGTTTTAATCAATTTGACATGGCCTATAGTTTTATGCGGGAAAGAGAGAGAAGGAGAGATGGTATCCATACTAATAATAAAGAAATTGGGTCATTTCCGAAACAATATTTTAGGAAATTCCTATTTCAAAGTAAAATTTATTTTCGAGTAAAAGTTATTTTCCAGTGGATTTTGATGAAGAATAGACCACATCTCTGATAAAGAAAGTCATTAGCATAAACAACATTTCCAACGATTTCCCAACTTGGCTTTATTCCAGGACAAAAAAAGCAATTACAATTGTTTCTTTACCTCTTTTCAAGTAACAAAATACGTATTTGAGCTGAAGAAATGTGACGTATAGAATCCAGTATCTAGATATATGAATGATTATCGCCAAGACTATATATTTGATATTATTTCATCAATGTATTTTAAGTGTCACATCACGTTCCAGGTTATTTTGGGTTGGTTATTTGATGGAAAGATATTATGTTGATACAAGGACGTTTCCCTTTTTCAGGTCATCAGTTTAAATTGTTGAAAGGAAAAATAATTTCCTTCTGAAGCACATTCACACACTGTCATTCGCATTTTATGCATAATTCATCTTGAGTTGTCAATTATTTACAGAAACATTGTGTATTTTATGATCAATCTGTTCATTGTCTCATCAGAGGAAGAAAAGTTTCTGTTTTAGCTTTATTAGATGAAGTTTTCTGATCCTACAGATTGTTCTGTCTCTCTCTCAAATTGAATCTTCAGGGTGATTTTTTGGCTAGTCCCTAATGTTCCTTATCATAGTTGAACCATGGATTTTGCTACTAATCATATCCTTTTCTGTGGTTGATTACTTCCCAGCATTTGTTCAGACTGTATACTCAGGAGTAAGTGCCCATTCTTTAGCCACACCAACAAGCCAACGCCTGTACTTGTGGAGTAAGGCAGGAGAACCAGACTCTTCATCATAAGCTGCCAGTCCCTGGTAGATGGAGGAGGGCAGCAGATGGTAGAGCAGCCTGACCGGTGACAGGAGGAGGTGAGCTACGGTGGGTGAGAGGGCCGTTGTGTAGCAGGAGGCAGCCACACCATCAACAATGATGTTACCAGTTGTGGTGTGGGGGCAGTACATGCCCTGCTTCCACTCCATGCTCACACTCTTCACTCTGGTGGGCTTCAGTTCAGTCTCTGTGAAAGATGTAAACACAATGTCCCCAGGTCTGATGTGCTTTGCTGGAACAAGGTTACCAAGTGTACCTACATGGAGGAGATGACTTCCAGATAGAAATATCTCTCCTCCAGTCTCCAGTTGAACCCCAACACAACACATGTTGATGTTGGCATTGCCATGACTGAACATGATGACAGGAGAATACAGGAGGGAGCCAGAGTTATCACACGTCAACACTTCATCACCAACACAAAGCTGGATCATTGTCTTTTCTCCAGTCTTGATGATCACCTTTGCTTCTGCACTGAAACATTCTCCTACGAGGTCAAGAATGTGTTCCATTTCCTGCACCTTTATTTTGAGTATACCATCTATCCTGTCTTCACTAAGATGGTCTGTATATTGCTTCTCCTGCAAGATTTTTTCTTTCACTTCATTACTGAGTTGTGTCAAGCGCCTTTTCATTGCATCAGGTGTTCCGACTTTTTTTGCACTGAATATCCACTTTTGGAATCTTTCTCCCACAGCATTTGAAAGTTTTTCTTCAGCTTGAAGCTTCTCTATTTCCCATGGCTGAAGTCCAGTATATTTCTCACTTCTCTTACTTGGAGATTGGGATTCATTTTCACACAGAATACGTTCAACAATGTCAGTGAATGTATTATGGTCGCTTGTAAGGTATTCATAAAATAGACGATCGTGTTCTGTTAATCCACCAGCCTTTCCCTGTCCTAATTTTTTTTTTACATACTTTTCAATACTTTCACACACCTTGCCAATATTTGACTTTGACACTGAGCCTGAGAGCAGGTCTGTTCCCTTGAGAAGTGCCCTAAGCGTTGACTCCAGTTTCTTGAGAAACTCAGGGTTCTTTGTCATTTTCATCTTCAGCTCATCTCTTTTTTTCTTAGCAGCTTCTAGCAGTGTGTTTGTGTATGGATTTGCTCCATGTTTTTGGTACAAACCAATGATTGCCAAAATGATGCATTGTCTCTGGATCTCCGCCTGAATCTGTGAGTCAGTATTGTTATCAATAACAAGAAACCGTCCTCCAGCCTTTTTCTTCACACAGTCATCAAAATATTTAAATTTTTCTTGAATTGTTGATGGTTTTTTAGGATCAGAAGTGGAGGAGTTACTATCTAAATAGTCACCAATCGTCGATTTTTCCAGTATCCGGTCACCATGTGTTCCGAGGAAAACGCAGTAGCTGAAGGATTCTTCCCCAATTTCTCCCTTAAAGATATATAGATTTGAAAAATCACAGAACTACAAATCAAACATAGAAACTGTTCAAATTTTCCAAATAGACTCTTTCCCCCAAAAAATGTTCCAAATATTTTTGTTTTCATGGAGTGAGTGAGTGAGATTGGTTGATTTACGCCCTTATCAACACATTAAACTCTCATTATAAAGAAACTGTTTGAATGTATTATTATTCATAGAATTAGGGCCAAGGTGAGCTAATTTGAGAAGACCAATACCAATACTATGATGAAATGTTATTGTCTGAGAGCTTACCTCTATGAACTGCATGGAGTCATACTCTTCTTGGGTGAACCTGGAAACTCCAGACTGCACATGAATGAATACATGTACCCCCTTCCGGTATTGTCGTAGTATCTACAAGGTAAATAAATCATTGCTCACAATTTCATATGATTATTACTTTTGTTTTAGAATATTTTATATCGTGATTTCTGGCATATGGGTCTTCTGTAACTGTACTTTTATTACAGTATCCTCACCCCAAATATGATATTGGATAATGTCAGTTCCTCTTGATCGTCATCTGTATCAAACACGCCTGGTGTGTCCATGATTTTAATTGTTGTTCCTTTGTAGTTAATTGTACCCACAGATGTATACTTAGTTTGTGATTGTCTTCCAATAGCCGGGTCAAATTTAAATACGTCCAAAAGGGAGTTTCCTGTTGCACTTTTGCCCACTCCTGTTTTACCAACAAGTACTACGTTGATCGTTTCACGAGGCAAGCTGATGTTTGAAGGGATTATGTCCTTGCACAATACAAGTCGCTCTATGCATTGAGCCGGCTAGCAATGGAAGAATAAGTTGAATATGATTGCCATATTCAATGGAATACGCATGAATGCCATATTGAAGGGAATTCCAAAATTATAGTATAAGTGTAAAATAGTTTTCATATTTCAAAAAAGATAACGGATATGCAAATAGAAATCTCCTGAAAATAGTATGCTGCAGAACTATTAGTATTGCATCAGTTCATATATCAATAATAACAGTGGCATAACCCAATCCCAATAACATACTCACGGGATGCAAATACAAATTTTCTAAGAGGTTGTCAGCCACTGGAATGTCTCCAAGTAACTTCTTGATTTGTACTCGCGATCTTAAAGTTCCCTTCCTCATATGGACATCATATGTCTTCAGCTGAGACTTGACAATGGAGTGTAGTGCCTCTAGCTCAGGCCAACCCAATGGTTCTTTACCATGCGGTCCTTGGAAAAGGTGAGTTTTCTTGAATGCATCAATCTCATGATTACAGGCATACAGTTTGAGGTAGTTGGCTACAAAATGGCTGAGGTCTTCTTTTGTTTTTGCTGGCTGTTCCTGTTTTGTTTCTATTTCTGTTTGTGGTATGAGAATCATCTGTGTTTGAGAATAAGAGCATATATTAATGACAAGTCAAGCTACACATAACAAAATAAGAAGTTTATGTGTTTCCATGGGAAAAAAACAGCTTTCAGGGCGTGGGAGCTATGCATAGCTCCCACGCCCTGAAAGCTGTTTTTTTTAGGAAAATCATATGGTAAGGGGAATAGTTACCCGTAAGGTCAAAAAATGTTACATATATTTTGTTGAGAATCATATCAGAAATTCCTCTTCATTTATTGCAATCTAGAAATTGCATTATGAGAAACTTCTATAAACAAGTAAAGCTGTTGAAACTAATACAACATCAATAAATTTAGAATATAGATTTTGATATTGCAATATGAATACAGGGTTTATTTAGTATGATAACACATATATACAATTGTAACTAAAGTATGAATGTAAAAGGCTCTTCAACAAAATGTTCTCAGCAGTGTAAAGACTGCTGGATGTGTTTGAATAAGTAATTTACGAATGCTTTGCGATGCAATTACATTGTCCTATATGGTAAATGGTAAGAAGATGGGGCATACATCTTATACCATTGATATGAGCCATACAACTACCTCGAATATCCCTGCAGGTTTACTTTTTGTGTTCTCTTCCAGATAAGCAAAGAGATCTGAGATTTTCTCTTTGGTGGGATAGCTCATTCTCAAATATCTTGGTAGGGATATGCCCCGACATGCAGGCGTGTCCTTCCAGTCCCTCAGGAACAATGTTTGTGAGCCTTGACATCTGAATGAGTGAATGTTATTATTCAAACCTTTGGGTATTCAACACATTAACTCAATACTGTAGGGTATTAAATTAGATCAAATTAGATATATTGTTATATATAGAATATTATGATATTATATTATTGTTAGTTTCAGTGCAAAGAAATGTATCCGTGAATTCGTCCTATTTTGGGATTCTAAACCTTTTTCTAAACCTTTTTCCAATACTCTAACATTCTGTTCCTCCACAACCTGTCTCCCCAACTGAGTAAAAGACGCCGATGACAATCATTTCAATGAACGTTACAGAGTCAAATCTAATTCATTCATTCATCCCCAGTTTGGTTCATATTGAACAAAAATAAAACTATGAACGATAGCGCGTTTGTTGTAACTATTTGAATATATTACTGGCCTCTGATGAAATAAGAATAAATATGCTTACATCACTTCGTCCTTGTCAGTTTCCAGGATGTAGAATGCTTTTACACCCTTGATTGCTGCCTTTATTCTGTGTGTTGCGCCACTAGTCCCGGTGATGTTGCGTTTGATTTCCTAAATAAACAGGAGCAAAAAACACTGAATATGTCACACAAATAAAACAAGAGGGATAAATAGAGAGAACTGGATGAGGTGGAGAGTTTCTCTTGTTGTGACCCAAGGGTGATCTTTCCTGCCTTGTCCAATTAACTATTCATTATTATGTGCTGAAATTCATTATTTTTTTTCATATTCTATTAATCTAAATTGGTACCACTTGGCTGAGGAGATCAATATAACTTTTGAAATTAATCCTATTCGCAGAATAAATGTATATATATGAATTACATAGGTGAATTTGAAGCAAAAGCCAACCAGGGAGTAGTCAATGAACGCTCTTTATTAGCATAGGGAAATAGGAAGTAACTAGGTGTGAAGGCGATGCCGGTCAGCCACAGACTGACCACTGTCCAGCAGCATAAGTGGGTGTTAGGCAATTGACCACAAGAAGGCGACACATCACAATAGACATTTATACCTACATAGCCACACGCCCTACATGTTACTATTAAACTAAAAATAACTTTAATTGTACTGACATTTATAAGCATATGATAAAAAGTCCTAAAAAATGAAAAATGGCGATTGTGCAGATTTTGATAAGGTGATAGAGTATGATAACCCAATGTTGATAGTTTACCTTGGTTTGAAATAACTTCACAAGTGTGTAATTCTTTTCCTTTCCAAACATGTTTACTTTCCTTAGAATCTTCATCTCTTCAACTTCATCTTCTTTCAGCATCAGGGCATCCATGACCACCTCAATAGGTAAACCAAACGCCTCCAGTAGATCCGACCATTTGTTGATCTGTACAAACTCCAGGGTAATGCCAAGCTTTCTCTCAAAGCGTTCAGTACAAGGAGCGATTAACGCCTCTGATACAACATTCTTCTCAACAGCTGCATCTGCATTCAAACAAACATGCTTTCATCAAATGCTTTTAAGCTGATCACTAATAGTTTACAGATATATAATATCTAATATACAAAGTATATGCAAGAAGTATTCAAAACCTATCCGTGCTTATAACATGTATCACCTTCTATCTTTATGAAAGTTAATACAGTGAAGACACATGTGCAATTGCTTGAAGCTGAAATAAAATGCTATGAATTGCCATCGTAAGAGCATCTATCAGAGCAGCATTCTCAGTTATTATGCCAAAAGAAAATCTTCTAAAGAAATGTTCGGGGTTATACAAAAAAGGCTTTGTGAGATGCACTGCTAGTAGGCTATAGTATATATGACTATA
>OW804097.1:6958912-7064899 GCA_942159475.1 Sthenelais limicola
TGAGCTACGTCGTTACACTTCTGCTCAGTAGAGAGCAGCAGTTATGGTTACATATGGTTACATACGGTTGTTATACAGCCAGTGTGGTCGTAGAAAGGAGGGATCTGGGGAGGGATGCATTCACGAGCAACGATAAATAATTTGGGAGGAAACATTGGTAATTTTATATTGTTGAAACTTTGATTTATATTGGGTTGACAATTACCCGAATAGTTTGTTTTTTATCAGCCCAGTAGGCCTAATGTTGGGCTTTAGTAGGCTACTCCAGTGCATGCCTGCTCAAAATGGGTACCGTAGTACGGGTAGCTTAGGCTAGGCCTATGTAGGCTTGACATCAAACAGAAGTTAACGGCTGAAACTCCTATTATGCATCTTAGAATATGATGATCTTGAGAAATGTAGCGTGTTGTATGTAGGCTAACTCTTTGAATATAGGCCTACGATAAAATTGGTACGGTAATACAAATGTTAGCCGCATCACTGTAGTATGATAAAACAATGTTTAGATTTTGATTAGAACATATCGCATATTTTAGAGTTATTTATTAAGCAGAATGAGGAAGCATTTTGTGTATATGATTCACCCAGAGGCTTATAGCTGGGTTAGGCTAATCCTCTGTGCAAGCTTGTAGGCTTGCTTACCTGACTAGGGGTAGCAACCAAAGCTAATCCTTAGTAGAAGGAACATGATTTGAACATGTTCCTGTGCGATTTTGATGTACTTGTTTGTTTGTATTTAATGATTTGATATACCAAATGTACTGTAACCATGTTGTAGCCATGGAGTCCTGGGGACAGGGTCAGTAAGGTATATAAGCCAGGTATTGGGTGAAGGAAAGGCAGAACTGCTCTGGACACAGAACTACCTGCTGCTGCTAACCTCACCAATACCTGCTCTATACTTGATTGACTTTGGACTCTGATTTCATGGTTATATTGAATTACCTGAAATACAGTTTTCATATGATATTGGCTATCTGAGTTGTGTTACCTTTTCTTTAGCAGTAAGGCTCGTCGTACCAGAGCACAGACATTATAGATTAATATTCAGTTGATTAAGTAACCTCATTCCTAAGTAATATTTGACTGATATTTAATATAGTCATAATTACATTGTTGGAGAAGCCGGGCACTAATATGAATTAATATTCTGTTGGTGAAAACGATCCTTTATTAGAAGGTGGTACATGGAATGAGTACAAGAGTTACTAGGAACAATATAGCAGACAACATGACTCAGGAACAGTACCAGGAGTTGTTGGACTTGTTTAATGCATTCAAGGATGAGACCAAGGGAACAAGTACGCAAGTAATGAAAAACATTCACTTATTTGGGTCAAAATTAGACGAAGAATTAGAAAAAGAGCCATCCACTGTAAACAATGTGACTACCGTCACGAGATACGCTAACTCTATATCACCAGAATCGTTTTGTGGTAGAAAGGGACAAGATCCCGAGGATTGGCTCAGAGTATATGAGAAATACATGAAAATTCAGGAACCTGGTAATGCTAATGCAATGAAAGACTCTTTATTATTGTATTTGAGCGGTGACGCTCACTCGTGGTACATAGATCATGCTATTGAGGATAAAGCATGGGCGGACATTAAGAAATCGTTTCTAAAGTATTTCTCAGATATTACTGAAGAAAAGAAGCAACTTTTATTATTTACTAAAATGGAGGAGGACGAATCCATCCAAGCCTTTTGTAGACGGGCTTCAAAAGCCTATAGAATTCTAGATCTAACTGATCACGAGAAATGTGTACGTTTTCAAGCTGGAGTCTTGCCAGATATTAGAGGCGAGATGATGAAGAATAATCCAGACACCTTTGAGAAAATGTTAGTAGCAGCTGTTGACACAAAGGATACTTTGTCACTCAAAAACAAACGTACAAATCAAAATTCTAGTGAGATTGATGTGCTGAAAACAATGATGCGAGAATTGGCTGTTAAAGTCAGTCCTCAGGTGAACAGTATATCGGCTAGTGAAAGCAAAATGCAAATTGAATTAGACGCACTGAAGAGAGAAATTCAGGTCTTAAGAGGACCAGCGATAAACCATGTTTCACATCAAAGTAGCCTTCAGGCACAAGTAGAACAATTAAGGAACCAAGTAAGTCTACGTGATCAGCAATATTCAATGAAACAACCTGACGTTAATGTACAGAATACTTTAATGATGCAAGAAATTGAGAAGTTAAAACAGCAAATGGCTATCAACGCTACTACTCTTGCTTCTCCAGTCAATGCTACCCAACATACTGCGGAAATTGTCTGTTATACTTGTGGTGGTAAAAATCATTACTCAAGGGATTGCGCCTTGAACCCACGAAGGGGTCGAGGAAGAGGAAGAGGACGAGGACAAGGGCGTGGTAATCATAATGGCGGTTACTATCAGCAGAACAGCAACACGCAAGGCCAGGCCCAAAACAAAGACGACAATTCGGGAAACTAAGTCCTCCTTGCGACAATGGAGGTGTCGTAAGGAAACAGGATTGCAGTTGTGATCAACCAGGATATTGTCATGATATCCCTTTCTTCAATGAGAATAACCTAAGATCTACCAAGCTTCAAATTCATCAGATTTGTGTCGATCAGCAATCACACAAAAAGGCAGGTAGGTCCAGTACTTCACATATTTTAGACGAGAAAAATTGCATCAGGTTGTGTATTGGTAATGTATGTACCCCAGCACTGATAGATTCAGGAGCTGACCGATGTGTAATGAGTGAAAGATATTACCAACAGATTCAGAACGAGGGTAAAATATTGTCTGTTCAACCATCGCATGTTTTTGCTACTTTTGCAGGAGGGGGTACTATGGATGTAATTTGTGATGTTAAAACGGTTATTTCTATTGATGGGGTTGATTACACTACTACTTTTTGTGTCCTTCCCTCTCTACAATACGATGTAATTATTGGAAGGGATTTTCTCAGGAATTATGGAATATCGATTCATTTTTCTAAAACCAAAACAAGTATTTCTTCTGCCCTTCATGTAAAACTGGGGGAAGATTTAACAATTCCTGGAGAAACCGAGGTTTTATTTGTGGGGAATATAGGAGCTGGAGCGCCTATTCCTCATGGTACATATGTTCGGTTTTCTGGGATTAATGGAACAGATAATCCATCTTTATTAACAGCTAGGACTTGTGTTAGAGTACAACATAGTAAGGTGCCAATTCGCTTGATGAACACGGGTAAGACAGAAATCCGCTTACCTCAAGGCATATTGGTCGGTTCAATTGTGTGCATGGGTAGTGACGAATGCATTGCGCTTAACTCCGTCGCAATGACCCAGGTGGCGCCAGTAGCATCAAGCGAACAAGCTAATCCCGCTTTAGCACCTACAGCTTTTATTCCACAGGTAGATTATTCTAGATCAAATTTAAATGAAGACCAGAAAGCTTTAATGAACAAGGTTTTAATGGAATTCTCTGATGCGTTTGTTGGACCAGATGGCCGTCTGGGGTGTACGGATTGGGTAGAACATGAGATCCATTTAAATCCAGGGGCTCAGCCTGTCCAACAGATGCCTTTTCGCATGTCGCCAATCATGCGAGAAAGACTCAGAGAAGCAATCCAAACCCAAGTTGATTTGGATATAGTAGAACCAACTCAGGATGGTGCTTGGGGATCACCTGCTTTCTTGGTCAGTAAGAAAGGAACAGATAAATTTCGTGTCGTCTGTGACTACAGAAATCTCAATCTGGTCACAATTCCTCAGTATTTAGCCATCCCTAGAATTGATGATACCCTAGACGCAGTGGGACAAATCCGTCCCAAATATATCTCTGCCTGCGATCTTCAGATGGCTTTCCATCAAATAAAAATTAGAGAAGAAGACAGAGATAAGACTGCATTTTTAACTCCATTTGGCAAGTTCAGATATAAGCGGATGAGCATGGGCCTGAAGAACGCAGCCAGGTCATGCCAAGCTATAGTCGATATGGTCCTGAGAGGGTTAAAATTCAATTCCAGTCTTGCGTATGTAGATGATATTATCACATTTTCCAGGACTTTTGACCAGCACCTGGAGGATATGCGTTCAATGTTGGGTAATCTTGTGAAGGCTGGATTAAAGCTTAAAGCAGCTAAATGTGTAATCGCCGCACAAGAGGTTCCCTTCTTGGGCCATATTCTTGGGGAAAATGGTATAGCTCCTAATCCGGAGAAGGTTAGAGTAATCAGTGAAATCAAATCGCCAAATTCTCCTACAATGGTGAGACGTTTTCTGGGGATGACCGGGTTTTACAGAAGATTCATCCCAGATTATGCATCCAGGGCTCGATGCTTATATGGTCTCACTAAGAAGGATATCGTTTGGGAATGGAATAAGGAGCATGAGGAGGCTTTTGTTGATTTGAAAAACGCTCTAACTAGTGATAGTCTATTATTGTATCCCGATTTTACAAAGCAATTTATCGTTACAACGGATGCAAGCGCCTTTGGGATGGGTGGGACCTTGTCCCAGTTGAGTGGGGATGTATTGAGGCCTGTGGCATATTGTGCCAAGCTCTTTACACCTCCTCAAAGAAACTATAGTACCCTTGATCGGGAATTGGCTGCTATAATTTATGCTTGCTCCGAATGGAGAGTCTATTTGGAGGGACGGCGATTTCTAATAAAAACCGACCACGCCCCCCTTCAGTATATATTAAATCCTAGAAGCAAATTATCTTCAAGACAGATAAGATGGGCAGCAGAGCTTAGAGGCTTTGATTTTCAAGTCGAACATCTCAAAGGATCTCAGAATATCATTGCTGATGCGCTTTCTAGATTGGAAATAGACTCTCCCGACCCCCCAAACAATCCTGATTTATTTGATACATTCCCTGAATTGTGTGCAATTGCAGTAGAGGAGCTATCCAGCCAACCTCCTGCTCACATGATTCGTATACCCAAACACATCCGACGTCTACAGAGGACAGACCCAGGTATCTCCCCTAAAGTGGTAAGATTCAATGAGGTACCAGTGAGCTACTCTTATGAACAAAATGATCTTGATTATGTTGATATCAATGCTTTGAATTTATCCACTGCCCGACCCAATAATGTCAAACGCAATCGATACCGCAATATTGTGAAGCCTTTTGATGTTGAATTTGATGGGATGGGTATATCAAGGCAAAGTGTGAGGCAAGCCCAGAGAGAAGATAGTCTATGTCAGAATATAATTAGATTCCTTACTGAACGCATTCTTCCTGACGATGAGAAGGAAGCCAAGGTGATTATAATGAGGGAACAGAATTATATTTTACAGGAAGAAATTCTATATCATCTAGATATTGCTATGGGACCAAAGACCAAGGTATTGGCTCAGTTGGTTATCCCATTGAAGCTAAGGGAAATTGTATTGCAAATGCATCATGACGCGGTACAAAGTGGTCATCTAGGCTTTCAGAAAATGATTGGTCAGCTCAAGGAGAGGTACTTTTGGCCCTCCATGAATAAGGACACGTTTGAATATTGTAGATCTTGCGAACTTTGTGCTAGGACCAAAAAGATGACACATCCCATACGACCACCATTGACCATTAGGGACCCTAGTCCCAGGCCATGGGAGGTTGTAAATCTAGACGCATTGGAACGACTTCCAGAGACAAAATCTGGAATGAAACACATCTTGGTTATATGTGATTATTACAGTAGGTTTGTCTTATGTATTCCCCTTCCAGATCTGACTGCTGTTACTTTTGGTAAAGTATTCTTTAACAAGGTATTGTGCAGGGTAGGTGGAATACGAAGGATAGTCTCTGATAATGGGAAGGCTTTTGCCAGCCACCATTTTGCAGAAATCTGCGCAAAATATCACATTACACATTCCTTTACAAGTGTGGCTCATCCCCAGAGCTCGGGACTGGTCGAACGCGCCAATAGATCGATTTTGAGCGTGATTAGAAGTTATGTAAATGAATACCAGGACAACTGGGATGAATACCTAGATTCGGTCGCATATGCCTTAAACACCACCAATGCATATGGAACTGGACAGACTCCTTATGGTTTGTTAAATGGATGTGAGCCTTTATCACCGTTTGAAGTTAACATTAACCTGGACTTACAGGAAGGTGCTTCAGTCAGTGAAAGGTTTGCTAACATTCTACAGAACCAGGAGATTGTACATCAAAAGGCTGCAGATCGCCTTAAACATGTCCAGGAAAAGATGAAATCAAGGTATGACCAACGTGTAAATGATCCTCGACTCACAGAAGGAGATATGGTTTGGTTGCATTGGCCTCGTATCAGGGAATCTCAGACCAAGTTGAAGCTGGCTCATCAGTTTCATGGTCCTTATAATATCGTGAGGTTTAATACTGATTCAACAGTATTTTTACGAGAAGCCAAGTCAGGCAAATTCCTGTCAAAACCTGTGAATATAATGAGGCTGAAAAGGGGATTGTCTAGAGAATCGGTGCGGAAGAACTGGGTGGAGTATGAGCAAGAGCCTGAGGATCCAGAAGACCTCAATGAGGGGGATATACCAATCGATAGTTTGGTAGACCCTACAGAGGAAAGTGTTGCTCAAGAAACCCCAGAACCAGTCACCGAACCAATAGACAATTCAGTTATTCCCACCCCTAATGTCGGTCCTGAGACTCTATCAGATGGAGATGTTTCTGAGGAAGAATATTCCTGTGATGAACATTTGCCTGATGAAGACGAGGAAGAAGAGTTGCTTCAAGGCACAGATATCTCTCCCAAAGTAGCTAAATTTATTAGACCAGGAGAAGAAACAGCTTTCCATCCCATAAAAGCTGTTCTTGATGTCTGCCGACCAAGAGGCCAACCATTGAAATATAGGGTTGAATTTAAAGATGGGGATAAGAAATGGGTCCCGTTGGAACATTTCAATGATTCTGCTAAAAAGCATTTTATCACGGATGAGATAGAGGAGAGAGAGGCAAGGGAAGTTCCCAGAACTCGATCTCGCTCTGGCTCTTCGTGATAACCTTTAATAGACCTTTTAAGGTCCCAGAAGTATTTATTCGTATTAGAGAAACATATGTATGTATCATCTTTTAGTACAGGGTTGGATTTGATCAACCGCTGGTGCTTACGTCTAGACAACGTGTATATATATTTACTGTATTTTTTATCGATTCTATAGCCTGGTGAAAGATGACATATATTGTAGAAAAGCTATTAGGAAAAGCTTGAGTGTTTAGACGGATAATCTTCTGGCCCGAACTTTGAGTAATTACTTAACTCCCAACAAAGACTATTATATTTCCCAAACAATGATTATGGTTGACAAGGGACAGATATCACCCTTAGTCGGCCAGAAAGCCCGATTTCACAAGTAATTGTTATTTACCTGACTCAAGGATTATAATTTAGAGCGAAAGTCGCGTGCACAGAGTCCGACGAAGGCAGAAGTGTAAACGCGACTAAGCCTCTCAACGTTACTATTTATCATTAGCGACAAAGCTTAGGTATTACCGCTCTAGTTCATCGTCGCCCAAGGTTAAGGTGGACAAGCATAAGAGAATTAGCTCTGTTTTATGATTCCCCACTATAAGGTGTGATATCTAGCATTTTTATTGAGAAGTTGTATAAAAACCAGGCTGCCTGTTGGAAGGAGCCATATCAGTATTTGATACTGAATAAGTCGCTTACTCTGGAGATAGAGTTTGGACAGAGAGAAATTCCTATTATTGTTGCCGCCTCTATACTGTACACGTAAAAGACACTGGAAACCGATCGTCATGGACCTTAGGGTAAGATCGCTGTTATTGTTAATTTACTAGAGGGCCGCAAAATATTATTTGAAGTTTATTGGAATTTTAGTATGAGAGTTTTTATACAGCCGCATTTGTTGCGGTGAGGCTATGAGTATCACCTTATTAGGAATAGTGGACGATAGGATAAATCATAATATCAGTACAGCTAGCTTGTCACCTCAAGGAGGAATTATACCCGATTTTATGCTATGACTTACGACAGGTTTTTATTTTCTTTACTTTTATAGGTTTTGTGTGTGTGTATGCTTATGGGCATGGTTCAAGGCATGTGGCCAGATGTAATAGAGAGACATAACATTGGCGTGGTACTAAGAAAAGAACCGAAGTTTGCTATATTACCTGATGGAAAGGATGTAATATCCATCAGGATTCTATTGCCACCCAAGCTGGAAGGGTTTCCACCCATTGTGGATCCCTGTAATAACTTACCTTCAGACGACCAAGGCCATAGGATACATAACTTTTGTGATAAGATTGAAACTTTCCTAGCAATGCAGAAAGGAGCCTGGTTCCGACTGTGGACCAGGGTACAAAAACAGGAGAGAGATTTATGGAATATGCTAGTTCATCCAGTGGCAGTTAATAAGACAAGATCCTATAGAAGTGCTCCTTTAGATTTTATAGGAGATTTATCGCGTTCAATTTTTGGAACGGCTACTGTTAAAGATGTAGTTCGTTTGGCCAGGAATATGAACTTAATTAACGCGAATGTTAAAGCTATTGCTGGTAATGAGAATTCTTTTAGAAATATGACTACAATAGCCATCAGTCGTACTTCTGCTATAATGAAGACACTCCATAGACGAATGGATACGGCTGAGACAAATATGCTGCAGACCAGGAAGTCTCTACAAAAGCTGGCAGGTCATGTTTCATCTTTGGCCCATGGCTGGCATAGAGGCCAGATCTGGAATTCTTATTTTACATTATCTATTGCTTACATTGATTATCAAGTTGAACTTTTGAATGCATACTCTATGGATATGTCTGACTGGCTGGAAGCAATTGAAGATCTTCACCAAGGGAAGATAAGTGTGCATCTTATCTCCCCTCATCAGTTATACCAAGTATTGATTAAATATGAAATCCAACTAGAGAAGAAAGGACGTCATTTGTGCTTGAGGGATCCTTCTTATATTTATTCTGATCACCTGCTTACATTTAAATATACTACTACTGAAATGGTACTATTCGTGGACATGCCTACTGCTTTGGAGGAATGTGTTTTTGTAGTATATCGACCTGTGAGGACCCCGGTTCCTCTGGATAATTACAGGAATACGGGATATACCATGATCCAAGACTTACCTTATGCCCTATTTGTGGGTAAGTCAGGCAGTACATATGTAGAATTCTCACAAGGTGATTTAGCATTTTGCCATCACGGTCATTATTTTGAATGTTTCACTATACCCGCAAGAAGAGAGACCCAGGACTGGTCTTGTTTATGGGCAGTAATTCAAAATAGAAACATTAGTAATTTTTGTAAATTTCAATTCTCTGCCAAGGAAGATTTCCCTTCAAGCATTGTACCTCTTTATCAATCAAAGGTTCTTATCTCGTCACAACAAGGATACTTCTCACTGGAATACTTAGGGAATAATACCATGATAAATATTTCCTGTACTTTCTGCTCTTTCGACATACCTTGCCAGGGGAAAGTAAGAGTGAATCATCTCTTTGCAGTGGCGGATCTGCACTGTGGAGAAGAACAGGATCACGTATTTATCACTCACCATATTAATTTACCCCTGGTTAAGGCATTCAATATTTCTCTGCCGAATCTTTCAGCCGATTCCTCAAACAACAACAACAGTTTTGAACTTGAATTACCAGACCTCTCCATTGTGGAAAATGGAGGTATTTTTGAGGGGGAGAGAGAATTGGATGAAGTGGTGAATATTTTGAAAAACCAGCACATGGGGATAGTTCCAACTTTTGAAGATCCAACTATGGTTTCAGTAAATACCTTTTGGGGCTCAAAGGCGGGACTGCTCTTGGTGGCCATTTTGGCAGCAATACCTGGGATCTATGCTATTCTGAAAGCAAGGCGGCTAGCCATAACAGTAGCTATGTTACAATTGAAGCTTGCTAACGCCAGATCTCTGGATTCTCACCAGGTCATCAAGATACCTTTGCTGCCGATCGCCTCAGTATCACCACTTGTCGAAGAGCAGGATATGTTCTCTGCCTTTATTTCAAGGATCAAGTACCAAGATCTGGTTTTATCTCTCATATTTTTGGTGATCTTGATTGTAGCTCTAAAGAAAATCGTAATGAGCTGCTGCAGGGTCATCGCAAAGAGAACTGATCGATGCGGATTGTTTCTTTTTCCAAAATCGAGTCAGAAGTTAATCTCTCATGAGGGAGTTATTATTTACTATAAAGTACAAGGCAGAAAAGATAATGTATGTATTCCACTATTAGAGATGATTAACGAGTCCAACAGTCTTACGTTTATGGCTATACCAAGGATCCTGGACATTAAAGTTAGTACCAGATGCCTATCAGCAAAGATCACCTTAAAAGTGGCTGGAAGATTCACTTTTAAGCATGGCCAGAAATTGATTGATAGAGACATCCCTACCAGGGTTGTCACGTCACAATGGATGGGAAAAGTCCTGAGGGATATTATTGAGGCACATGAGGAAATGAAAGACGCCGGGATTTTTATTATGAAAACAAATAACGGATTTGAAGAAATCATGGACCCTCCAGCAATAGATAGTACAACGCAAAAGCTACCTAGCAGACCCATACATACAGAGAAACACACACCCATCTATAAGAAGCCTATTTTGAGTAAACCTGATAAGTCACCAGTCATACTACGAAAAGCAGAAACAGTTCGTTTCGACGATTCTGGCTTAGCAGAAAGCCAACTAATTCATGAGGATAATCAGTCACTGACATGTGCTCTGGTAAGATACGAAGAAGAGATTTGAGTTTTTTATTTTGGGATGTTGAATGTATTTTTATGGTTGAACAGACAATTAATATATTCTCATAACTGAACCACCTGTTGATGAAAACTAAATATGTATCTCTTTTGAAAAGAAACCGATGATATTTCAGTCGGATAGTAGGATAAAAGCTGAGGCTTTTACTTTATAAATTGTAGGAATCTGTTTAAAAATTACGGGTACATACCATATCGATGTGCAATCTTGATGTTCTTTTTCTTATCTAGACTGATGAAGAGATCTGGACTGCCTTGACGAAACCAAACTCTAAATCCTCCAAGGTATTAGTCAATCCAAGTCCAAGAAAAGCAGTTTCGCTCCAGGAGACAAAAGCTATCTTCACCTGAATCGTCTTAGATTGATTGAAAATTTACCGCATCAAAGACTTTTATTGCATTTCTAGAAACCCGTGGTAATATATATTATGTAGGACAATTAGGAGCAGACGCCAGAAATTAGTATATTATGATTTATTATTTATATTTTCTTTCAACTTTATGATTTGCTGGATGCGCCAGAATTTTGGGTTAGAAACGCCCAGGATGATTATCATATATTGGACTTACTGAGCAGCACCAATGAAATGAAGGAACAAGATTATATTTCTAATTATGTATTTAAGCCTGAAGGCATTTAGAGGTAATTATTTCACTTTATCCAAGAACTTTTGGAACAAAACTCAGTGGCAACCCGAGTTTTAAGGAACATTTGCAAGTGAATAATATAGTAACAACACAAGGATATATGTATATCTGAAAACCTCTCGCTCTACCAACCCATGTTATTGTTCTCCCTGTGATACGTTTATTTTGTGTTGTGATGTTTGTATTGATAATGGCTTATCTGACATACTTTGTGTTATATATATAACGATTTAGATTTAGTATATCTATGATAAAGAAGGTTTAGAAGACACAGATTTACCATGCAAATCAGTAGAGGTCCATGGTTGAATTCTCCGTCGGTTCTTCAACAATTTTGTGAGACCAGTAGCAAGATGATTATTGTTTGTTTGTTGCACTTTAATGATATGTGAATTATTTCTTGTCTACAGTAGCGTCTAACCGAGAATGTGGGACTTTGATCCCTTGTCTAAAAGATTATTTCTAGTACTTTAGTTTAATTATGTGTAATTTTGTTTCTCTGTCCATGACGACCCTTGATTTCCTTGAATAGTGGGAATTCAAGACTAGTGGGCGGGGAAGAATGATAAAACAATGTTTAGATTTTGATTAGAACATATCGCATATTTTAGAGTTATTTATTAAGCAGAATGAGGAAGCATTTTGTGTATATGATTCACCCAGAGGCTTATAGCTGGGTTAGGCTAATCCTCTGTGCAAGCTTGTAGGCTTGCTTACCTGACTAGGGGTAGCAACCAAAGCTAATCCTTAGTAGAAGGAACATGATTTGAACATGTTCCTGTGCGATTTTGATGTACTTGTTTGTTTGTATTTAATGATTTGATATACCAAATGTACTGTAACCATGTTGTAGCCATGGAGTCCTGGGGACAGGGTCAGTAAGGTATATAAGCCAGGTATTGGGTGAAGGAAAGGCAGAACTGCTCTGGACACAGAACTACCTGCTGCTGCTAACCTCACCAATACCTGCTCTATACTTGATTGACTTTGGACTCTGATTTCATGGTTATATTGAATTACCTGAAATACAGTTTTCATATGATATTGGCTATCTGAGTTGTGTTACCTTTTCTTTAGCAGTAAGGCTCGTCGTACCAGAGCACAGACATTATAGATTAATATTCAGTTGATTAAGTAACCTCATTCCTAAGTAATATTTGACTGATATTTAATATAGTCATAATTACAAGTATGTTATAGGCCCTATCATTTAATGCTTGGATACTTTGTAGCATAAGTAGCCTATAGCCTAATTTAATTGATAAAAATAAGCTTTCTTAATGTTAACAACTTAATGTCAACAACTAGAACACACATTCAAACAGTTTTCATATGACCAAGCCTCTGTTTCCTCTTCTGGAAACCAAGACAACCACCACATATAGTTATTGGGTAGGTATTCTGGGATATCTTGGACATTGTCAACCTGAATGAGGGTGACCAGGGATTATACATTATTTACAGAATTATCGTTAAGATCACTGACCAAATGCCAAAGGGAGTATATGTCAACCATCTGTGTGATATTCAGCTGTCCAATCATTAATTATGTGTTAAAAAGTTGCATTCAACAATACTTAGTGAAGCATTTTCCTGTCCTATGTTAAAGGAAAGATTAATATTGCCTCACAGTTAACAAGAATCCTAGAGGATATGCCCGGTACCATCATTATTTAACATGATCTCTAAGCATATTTAACAATTATTTCTCTATGGGGATGATGTTAAGTTAGTTTTTATTAATCAGAAATGTCATATGTATAATTCAACCTACTTTTAGGACTATGGGGGCAGGCATATTGAAACAAATGTGATATAAATTGATACCGGGCATCCCACAGAAATCATTTTCTGTTGATAAATGATAGCAAAATAGCATTATTACTGTAGGTAGGCTCCTCCTATTATATGCCAATGTCCCTTGTAGTTCCTTTGTCAATGTACAAGTGAAAATTTGTTCATAAACACAATAGATGCCTTTTTAAAGCATATTAAAAGAGTGGTTGATACCGGGTATCCCCTGATACCGGGCATCCCCCCTTCAATCCTAGTACTCTTTACCAAGTCCATTTTGAAGCAACAAATCACCATAAAACCTACGCTTCAAACATATCATGCCTCACTGTACACATGCATGTGGTTATATGCCTCATTCCCATGCAATTTAATTCAACTGTAATCAAAATCATGATACCAGGCATCCCTTGGCATCCCCTGAAATGTAGATTTTTTGTCATAACTTCGGCCCAGTGAACACTATTGCAGTTTTTTCTTTAAGAAATTGCGCGAAAATCGGCCGCGATTTTTGCGCGCCAGAAAAGCGTCAGATGTTACTCCATGGAGCGCGTAATTGCACCGCGCATGACGCGGTGCACTGACGCGCGTTATGCGCGGTCGTTATTGCAGGTTATTTCGCGGTGGTAGGGTCCTGTTCAAGGGGGGGACGGGGATGGTGTTACTATGGTTCATAATTTCAGCAGGGGGCGGCGGGAGGAAATATTTGTTTTAATTATGGTTTGTTTATTTCCAATATTATGTTGCAATTAATATACTGTACTAAGTTGTATGAAAAAAAGATGAATTATTATTGGCAAGATTGAAGAAATAGAAGACGAGACAATGGTTATATTAAATACAGTTCATTCCTTTATTATTCAATTCGAAATTCAATCCATTTGTTGATCATCTGCAGCATTAATGACTGAGCAGTGTCTATATAGCAATCACAGGCATTTAAACCCTGGAACTTGTATAAAACCACATGCATTTACATAAATGTGAAGCAGAGATCATAGCAGATCTGTAAAGATACATAATATACAGTGATTTACAGTGATCCAACAAGTATTTCAATTATTTTGAATTAATACATCCCCTTTCGGTTTGCCTTTAATCTCATCACACATACTTCATATTATTGCAGATATATTTAGTTCAATACCTTCCCTGTCAATGTTCAAAAGGTCAATACCAAATGTCGTAATTCTCCTTATCCTTGATAGCGCGAAAATAAAATATCCGACCATCACGCCACCTAGAGGTGGAGATAAAGCTAAGGCGGGAGCTTCCGGTTATGGCTCCCGCAACCTTAGAAACAGAGTAGGCCTTAACATGATTATACCCATACAGTCATTCCTCGGCCTCTACTCTTTCAAATAGGTAAAATTATATACCTACGGATAGCTGAGAATATACTCTTTTCATATTTTTTAATCCCGTGATCATATTCACATTTTTTGCTGGTGTTATTGCCGTTTTCGCGGGTAGCGGCCTGCGCGAACACCTAAGGCGGAAGCTTCCGTCTCAGCCTACTGGGAGATATCCCAGCCTACAGCGCCACTGGTGTTACATTCGCACGCTATCTGACTATCTGGGTTCAGCACAATTGAAAGGAGTTATGTGGATTTTCGTAAGGCTTGTTTTTGAATAAACTTGCATTGACTACAATGATTTTTAAAAATTATTTTGAATCAATACACACCCTTGAACAATCTTCTCACAGAATACAATAATATCATATGTAATATTGCTTGATATAGGCACCAGCTTTGCACGACATATTACATTTGACAAGAATAATGTCAATAATGACACACAACTTTGGGTAATGAATATAATAATATAAACTTGATAACATTGAGCAAAATACCATAACCACACAATATACCATATCTATACATAAATACTTCATGAAATTCCGAATAACGTTGCCTATACTTTAACACTGGAAGATCCGATTTAAACTAAATATTAATACATTTTCCAGTGTTTTTACCAAAATAAAACATTAAATCATTCTTTGAGACAGCCTCCGCTCATCTGGTCACATGACATATCTCATCTGGTCACATGACATTATAACGTCTAGGAACGAACTGATTTTGAAAAATTAATCATATACAATATTAAATCCATATCATGAAATATATTCATAATGAGCATGAGCAACATTTCCGCAACATTTGTTGACTAAAATCGACAGTAATGCTGAGATTTCACCCATTGTTTACTTTCACCCCACTGCCGGGCAATGGGCCGGGACGTGGGGGACTCTGGCCCTTGACGACCATAGCAACCAAGGTTAAACATCTTTCCCCCTTGATTTCTTGAATTATACACAATTGTTGGGAAAACGGAACTAGTGACTGCAATGTATGAACAATACTTGATATATCCATGTAAGCTCATAGCATTTTGACCCATTTATGTAATATTTCGAAAGGGTTGAAAACAGATATTATAGCACTGAAGTCAATGGGGCGCGGCTGTTGTATTCACGACCACTTTCCAGTCATTGACATAATTACTGAAAGAAATGTTGGTGCCTAAATTACATCCTAAAGAAACCCTAGAGTAATGTTACTGCCTTCGAAAAGAAATTAGATATGCTAAGGTCTTGGCTTCATCTGCCTTAAATTCCAACAAAATTCAGTGAAAACCAAAATTCTCATCCCTAAATATTGGTACATTTTCAAGTGTTTTTTTAGTGAAATAAAAATTTTAATCAACGCCAAAGTAATCAGCACCCACAAATCACTGTAGGATATCAACCAAGGAAGAGACATACATGATACTAGAAAATTCCTACTGTTTTTTTTGTAAATTAAACAAATAATAAATAAATGTCAGCTGGATATATTTGAACCTGACTGCCTATACCTAGAAGACAGCATATTTCTCTCTTTGTGTCATCTCTTAAAACTTTAATCTAAAACTCGATCTGAAAAATGTCATTTCCAAGACCGCCTGGACGTTTGTTAAAAATACCAATTTTGAGACAATTTTGCCCGACCAGTCTCAGAAAACATGTCTAACCCTGTGTGTAAAAACACCAAAAATTAATTAGAAAAGTATGTGTCACAAAAACGCCCTGAATTGACACCCATAATGTAATAAAATGTCCATATATACCTGGCGTTAAATACTGTATAAATATCCTTAATATGAAGTAAATGTTTCACCTTAACACTCTTATATAGGTGTTTACAAACCTGACACCAAAAATGCTAAAAATACTGACTGTGAAATTATAAATCATTACAGCAGTACATAGAATTCCTCACCTGTCCTCATATATATACCCATAAGGAAAAAACAGTATTATAATAATGCGTGGTTCAGAGTTCATTTGAATTGCCAGTCTATAGCAAGATTTTCCTGATTAAGATGTATATTCTTGGAACGTTGTAGTTGTCTGGAATCCATATACTCTATTTCTCCAGGTAATGGTAATGTCATGTTTTGGTACTCTTGCTTCAAGTTTCAAATATTTAGGTGTTGGACATCTTCGTTTGAGGCCTTGATTAGGTGAGCTTCTGCTCATGGATGACACAACCACTGTATCCCTGGTGTATTGGTGCTGTCTGATCCAGTGGTAGTGAAGGTTGGATCCTGTGCGATTGGGCGGTGGTATAGAGTAGCAGGTCATTCTGATCAAATAGCTGTCATACTTCCTCAGGATTCAAGGCTTACCAAGTACCTTTCAAACCCAAACAAGTGTTCTCAGATGCCTACAGCTCCTCGATGATTAGTTGATTTGATTCCAGCGAGCTCGGAAAAGCATCCTATAAATAAGGTCAGGGCATGAATGAAACATCATTAACAAGGGACACAGAACTTTATCACTTGAATACTTGACATGAACCATTGTATAGGGTATACTGATAATCAGGATATCTATTAGAAGAAAATAGAAAGGAACTATTGGCTGGTTCATTTTTTTTGTTTAGCGCAGTGTTTGTATTATTTCATGTGATAGTTAGAATGAATATGTTTGGGCGATGAATTATAATTCGATTTTTATTTGCATTCTATTGTGAATAAGCATTGAATAACATTTCGTAATACATGTATACTATAAGGCATTGCATTGATTCTAATTTTATTCAGAATATTTGATCAAGTTGCCCACTCTTGGTAGCATAAGTCCGGAATAAACCACCAGTAATTTCCACAAATTTTCCATTAGATGAATGAGACATTTATTTAATGAATTATAAGTGATCAAATTACAAAAAAATTAATTAAAACATCATGGGAAGTTTTTGCAACTTTGACAGTTAATTACAGTAAAACTATTCAGTAAAACTTATAAACCCCATATTTACTGACTTTTGAGATCCACCCATCGTTATTAATATCCTAAAATTGTTTGTTTATAGATTGAATATTGCATGTAAAGAACTGTGAAGAGGTGGTCTAATATTAGTCGTTTTAGTCAATTTTCTTCATGCTGGATTTAGAAATAATATTATCTTTGAAACAATAGTTGGAATAAGACTTAGTTTCAAGAATTACTAAAAATATTTTTTGGGTATATTTGAATCAGTATACACACCCTCATATTTGAGGCTCACAATGAATTACTGAGTTGCAGCCCACCCCACGTCACCTGTGGTTTAAATGGTGTCAAACTCTTGTAGATAATTTAGTTAATAACATACCAAATCCATGGTAGCAGGACCTGTGGGCAGCACTTGGGAGTTCACTACACATTATCCACTTGTCTGCAGCTAGCAAGAAACGGCTGGGTATACGGTATACTGATATCTGAAAGAAAACAATGTATTTGATGAACATTAAACAGATCCCTATATTTTGCATTTCATGAAAGTAGATATTTTTTTCAGCAAGAATGGAATACACATATTTATTCCACCTTTGATATGCTCTACCCAGATAAATGCATTTGTCAATCTTACGTTATAATTTAAAGTTAATGAGATAATAACACAAGCATGTTTATGTTACACATTTATATGGTCATTTACTCTCCCCCGGAACTTCAAAGAAAATTTAATTATCTGTGGGTGGCATTATTAAAGATGATCATCACCAAATGTATTGATGCATCATACTCTACATATCCGTATAACCTATGGGAAAGAGGGGTTTCTTTGTCTCACATGTTTTTGGAATCTATTCTTTTAACAACAGTTTCACTGATCTGTAGAGTTCTCTCCATCCTCTCCTCTCCATTGTCGTATGATAATTTGTGAAGATATATGGGGTGAAAATAAGATTTTGAAGCCCTCAATTATTTATGATGTGTTTCAGGAAATGAGTCATAAGTCACAAAATTGATATTTTTTCATAGTGATTTTTCCACAAGATCCCTTCATTGAAATGTTCTGATTTTTAGAGCTTTTAGCACTAAACGTCATAAAATCCATGTCCCAAACTTTGCGACTTATGACTCATTCTCCTAAAACGGATCACATTTTTAGCCTGGAACAGCCCCCATTATGAATCAAAAGAGATGATGTCATGCCTCTTCCACCACAGTAGCAACGTGGGATTCCCTAGCAATGTGTCCTGTGAGAGTCCTTAGCAATGCGTCCTTGGGAGTGCATGTGTATGTAGGGGGGAATAGGGGGGGATAGATGGGTGGATGAGAGAGTAGAGTGGGAGAGGTAGAGGAGAGAGGGGGGAGGGGTGGAGAGCGAGGGAAAAGAGAGAGGGTGAGATGAGGGAGAGAGCAATCAGAGGGGAGGAGGACAGTGAAGTAGAGGAGGGAGGAATCCGCTAGGGAGGGGGAGAAAACAATAGAGAGAAGAGGGGGAGGGAGAGAAAAGACGGGAGCCAGAGAGAGAGGATGGGGGAGAAGAAAGGGAGGGGAGGGAGAGGATGAGAGAAATTGAATAGGGAGAGGGAGAAGAGGATACAGAGAGAAGAAGGGAGAGGGGAGAGAGGGCAGGGCAGGGGAAAGGAGAAGGGGGATAGGAACAGGGAGAAAGAGAGTGGGTGAGGCAGGGAATGAAAAGGAGGAGAGGCAGGAAGAGGAGAGGAGGTGGGTGACCATCCAGAGGACGGGTTCTTTGCTGGTACAGTATAAAGAGCCCAAATTGTTACACAACAGCAGGCTCTATGGGATGTGTAAATATGGTGTATAAAAATGAATATGGGCGACATCCTATTTATATGAAAATAATTTTTTTCTTACTTTAATATGAAGTCATCAATAAACATACCGGTCAATTGCTCTTCATGGCTAAGGGCTCCAGGTGGTGAAACCATGGTTACCTTGGCCAGTCTCTAGCTAGTCCTGTGCATTTGAACCTGTAAACAATTAGAATTTTGGATTTTCTTTCATCACAATTAAGTATATACCATGTTATCAGACGTTGGGTGCCATAAGAATACAATTTAACATAATCTTTGTTTGAATCCTAACTTCATTATAATGTTAGGGTCAAAGCCTATCCTTTGGTTAAAATTACAAGCTAATTTATTTTACTTTAAATTTTAAATATACAACTGTTCCTTTAATTACTCTCATGTTGCTGAATTTTCTGACAGCTGACATGTCTTATAACTACATAATCTTTACCCTGTTTCAGATCAAGCCCTTGACACCTTTGAATATAGTATGTACTTGAAATACAAATATCTATTGGATCAGGCAGGTAAACTAGAAGATCAATCGATCAATTTCCCCAAACAGCTCTAAATCCTACATGTGACCAAAATGACTGCACCCAATATCTCACGCTGTCATTTTAAATACTCAGGTTACCTCATTGATGGAATAGAAGCATTGCCATAGACTTACATGCCATAGGAAACCAAGTACGTCAAGTCAGCCAAAGTGCCCTCCAAGTACCCATAGTTGTAGGCTTATTTTTGATCTCATCAATTTCACCACCTTGTTCTGTTGGCCTATATGCTCCCCCAGCGATCTCCTATTCAAAACAAAACATACATCAGTGTGCATACAGAAATAGCTGCTATCCACAGTACATCCTATAGGTATGTTTTACACTCTAAAATTCATATCAAAGCTGGTTTGGTTCAGAGGTTAATATCATGTGACACACTCACCCTCACACTTATTAGATGAGAAAATTATGTATATTACTGAGCTCAATTTCAATTCAGTTTACAGTTATACACTAAAGACTAGTGTATATAATATCCTTTTAATATACTGGTAGGCTACCCGGAGATAAGGATGTGTGGGAGTCCAGAGATTTCTACTCTTTCCGGACATAAGGGGTAGGAAAATGGGGTAAAATCCATCTAAACCCTTTAAAAGGGGGTCTAAAATTGATGGTATTTCCGGAGATAAGCAGGTCTTTTTGAAATTAGGAAATGAGCATTGGTGTCTAGCTAATATACTGAGTGGGGTGGCCGGGGATATGGCCATCCAATTGGCCACAGGACTGAGTTATACTCTCAGTGCTTTGCCAATGGACCATGCATATTAAACACATTCAAAGGTGAATATAAAAGGACAAATTATCTTCCGACTTAAGCACTCCTTTAGCATGAGATCTACCGATCTCAGTTGTCTACAAATTGAAGCCTCTGCAGTAGCAGAGCATAATTACTTAAGGACACTGTACAGTTAAGTATGGTACCACTTATTTTTCAAGAAAAAAATCTTAATTTTTAAGAGTTAAGAATCTATTCTACTGGATTATGGTGATTTTTCATATCATTTTACGTTTTACATATCGGGGCACTGTGTCGCCATGTCTCAAGGGATTTTGATGATTTAAAATTCTCTGTGATCAATGCTGACATGTTTGCGATTCATTTGACATAAATATATGAATTTATGAGAGGTGTAACATTGTGTAGACAACATGAACATGGTCCGGTACGAAAACCGTTACAATAAATTCAGAAATGCAAAATATACCAACGCACCCAACCAGAAAGATACTGCACACTCCAAGGATTGTGGAGACTTTTTAATTTTTAAAATCCGTTCATTATTGACATCAATACAGACCATTTTAACGCCCTTCCACTCTCTCTTTTTTCATACCTGTATCCCCATATATACCCATAAATTATTAATGCGATATCGCAATCTAGGAATGCGATATTGCACAGGGGAATGAGATATCGCACTGTTAGTACCGTATGTGTGACGTTGCAATAAATCATTATAGTCACATTTGATCTTCCATACAAAACACCACCAAAACACACAGGTAGCCTAGGTAAAATGCGAGCTTCTTACACCGTACCGTACTTGGCCTAGTATAACGTTACTACTAGTATCGCCCACCCGTAGACTCTTGGGCTATATTTCTAAAGGCTATGTATGCTATTCATGAGCAGAAATACTTACAGAACATCTCTTGGATCCTCGGATTAATATCATGGTGAACTGCGATGTCAAAAACATGGTGGATATGGCGAGTTTCAGGATTTAGTTCTGTTTGAAGAGACGTGTTTGGTAGACACAAAATGGCGGCCGTGATGCGTGTTTAGCTGCCGCCACCCGCCACAAGGTGGCGCCAGCAATATGCCACCAGAGGGTGGTGCATCTTGCGCTGCCTTCCTCATTCCATAAAGACGTTATTTATAAAGCAACGACGCAATTCAACCGGTGTCACTCTTAATATTTGACGTTGTATTGAAAGGTGTTCCCTTGGTATTGGAAGGCCATGTGATGCTAATAAGTTATTTGACTGACATTTCACTTCATTAGTTGGATTGTCAATTTCTATTAGGCTAGGTCTATTAGCATCATTTAAGAGATAGGCCTATGATAATTAAATTATTTAGGCCTATCATTTAGATGAAAAGTAAATTTAAGATTATTTTTTCTGTAAATTTAAACTGCCTGGCGCCGCCTAGCCTGGGAGCTGGTAAAGGGATTAGTGAATGGAATATAACTCTGGTCTCTGCCATATTTTGTAAAAGATTCTGCTGTTCATTTACATGCTTAGGCAATTCTTGTTCATTTATATGCCTAGATATAGAGGCCTATGGAAATGTACCGTACTTGTAACCAATGAAGTCAGAAGATCAGGGTATGGACCCCCGACCCTTTGAATCACGTTTCCCGTTTTTTATAAGCCCCATTTCCCAAATCCCTGGGCCCTATTTGATATACCTTTTAAAATAGGCCTATACATATCAATGTTTTGACTTGGTATGAAAATACATAGGCCTATTTCTTGACCACTACAGTAATTAGGCAACACATCAATTTCAAATATAAATATTTCGTATTTAAAGTGATTTTGTTTTGGTTTCATTTATAAACCATTGTCCGATGCTAGTAGCCTATGACTAGCCCCTTATATACTGGCATTTAGATTGTGTGGAATTCTTTTTAAGGTATCCCTGAAGTCCATAGCCTTGTTAGTAACAGAAACCATTGTGTCCGAAGTGTAGCTTCTATATACATGTAGCTCAAACTCACCCCAAGGTGTGATAACAAGAACTGACATTCTAAATTGAAATTGAAACGTGCTATAATAGTATAAGCTCAGAATTATATGAATAAAGAATTAAGCACTATAATCAATTATCATTTTGAAATACATTCCTAATTCCCATCATGTTTTTTATTATATAAATGTAGGCCTATCTTAATTTAAACCATAATAAGGCTATTATGATATATGTACATGTGACAACAGTCTACCGGTGCTGATGTGCGCTCAGACAGCGCTATTTTGGTGTGCGTTTTGTCTCCCTGTTGTTTGCATGTTATATCGCAGAGCGACGCTATATATAGCGGCCGCATGTGTCCCGAGCCGGTGGCTATGCCAGGTGTGATAGCGTTAGAAGAGCGTATATCGCGGGCTGAGTGTTGAAACGCACTGAAAGCGCTGTTTAGGTGTAACATATTGCAGTGTATGTGTGCATTGGGTCTACCCATGTGACTTTATCTTCTGTATTTGTTGCCCTAACATGGCCTGTCCCTTCCCCTAACATGTGGGAACGTTAAAAATGAGATGTGGATACTTTTAATTTTTTATGTTCTCAACCCCTATATATTTTTGTTAAAAAATTGTATAGACTACCGTACACAAGGCAACGCCAAGTGCACCATGCACAGAGTGGTTATGCCGGAAGTCTCCACACTGCTTCTGCCTTGCTTGAAACACGTATGGCTTCTGAAATCGCCATTCATTGAGTAACATAGATCAAAAACTTCGCTATGGGGGGTAAAACAATATTAGAATCATTTCTACCAAATAATTCAGATTTTTCATTCATTTCTTTATTAAATCGATCGACACACTAACACGGCTGAATCAGTCAAGGTCAAGGTGGGCCATAATGTGGGCATGTGACATTAGAGCCCCGGACACTTGGGCCTATGGACCGTAATACCCAAGCAGCGAAAGGTACTAGTAGTGTGGCCCTACCGTCTGATTTTGTGGCGCTAGTGTCCGGGCTTCGTTGGTTGCATGTAAAAAGTAGAAGGTTTGTTTGTTTATGGAACGGAAAGTGCGGCTGACGTAACCAACATTGTGAAGTTATACTTACATGTACTTATGTGATATTGGTCTGACAGAGGTAAAATATACTAAATATTAGAATGTGATGGGTTGAATTGTGTAAAACATGGTGATTTTGAAGTTATAAAGGCGGCGTTTTGACTCGGTCCTTTCTGTGTAAGAAGTAAAATAGTAACCCATGTATTCGAGTGGAAGAGCTAAATTATTTCAGTCTTTCATGCTGTAAGTACATCTAAAACATTTTTTAAAGGGTCTAATATTTGTTAATTGGTGTGTAAACAGTAGTATTGAATCCAAAAATAAACCATAAACATAAAACATAAACCCCTCTGCCCTGATGAGCCTTGGGGTTTATTTTCAAACAAATGCCTTAGACACTAAATCTCGGAAAACTAATCCCATAATAAACAGGGACATAGGAATAATTAACATTTCCATCTTTATTTCATGCAAGTAATGTAATAACAAGGGCAACATATCTGATGACAATTGCTTCAAGTGTACTTAATTCATCTCCAGCTAAGGCAAGTTTCTAGAGTTGATGTATTCAATTATAGACAGCTGCCTTTAAAACTGTGATACACATTATATAAATTGATAAATTGATTTTTTGAGTTAATAACTAATAAATGTAAGGTAATTATCATTTGTCATCCATATCACAGATCTTCAAGTAGATTTGTCTTGTTTTGTCCAAACATTAACCTAAAATTATGTTCCAACTATCTGTACCATGAAAAGTATATGCACAATTAGGTATCAATTTCATCACAGAAGGTATCTATTTTCCTGTTTAGTCTTAGAAGATAAGGTTTTTTTTTTTTTAAACCCGACTCATTTTTCCCAAATTATTCACACTCACCAATCCTGCTAGGCATTTCCCCTAAATGAAATAAACTAAGATAATTTAAGCATGCATTTGATAATTTCTAATCATATTCTTTCTTTACTTTTGGCATCAATTGTTCAGACATTTTACTTAGGAATAGATCCCCATGATCTAGCTACACCAACAAGGCAGTGCCTGTACTTGTGGAGTAAGGCAGGAGAACCAGACACTTCATCATAAGCTGCCAGTCCCTGGAAGATGGAGGAGGGCAGCAGATGGTAGAGCAGCCTGACTGGTGAGAGAAGGAGGTGAGCTACGGTGGGTGAGAGGGCCGTTGTGTAGCAGGAGGCAGCCACACCATCAACAATGATGTTACCAGTTGTAGTGTGGGGGCAGTACATGCCCTGTTTCCACTCCATGCTCACACTCTTCACTCTGGTGGGCTTCAGTTCAGTCTCTGTGAAAGATGTAAACACAATGTCCCCAGGTCTGATGTGCTTTGCTGGAACAAGGTTACCAAGTGTACCAACATGGAGGAGATGACTTCCAGACAGAAATATCTCTTCACCAGTCTCCAGTTGAACACCAACACAACACATGTTGATGTTGGCATTGCCATGACTGAACATGATGACAGGGGAATACTGCAGGGATCCAGAGTTATCACATGTCAACACTTCATCACCAATACAAAGCTGGGACATGGTCTTCTCTCCAGTCTTGGTGATCACCTTCCCTTCTCCACTGAAACATTCTCCAACTTCATCCAGGATGCATTTAATTTCCTCCACTTTGCTCCTAATAATAGCTTCTGTTCTTTCTTCACCAAGAACAGTTGTGTATTTGCTATCCTTTGTAAACTTTTTCTTTAGGTCTGTTGCATGCTTATCTAGCTTTCTCTTCATAGCTTCAGTAGTTCCAAATTTTTGCAGGCTAAAAAGCCATGTCTGAAGACGTTCACATATTTCAGTTGAAAGCTTTTCTTCTAGTTCAGACTTTCTGATTTCTTCTGGCTTAAGGCTAATGGTAGTTAGTCGTTTCTTTGGTGATGATTTGCTTTCTTCTAGGATATGTTCTACTGTCTCATAAAAGAATCTGTGGTTCTGGGTCAGAAATTCATAGAAACGCCGGTCATTGACTGTCAGTCCAGAGTCATCACCATCATTTAGTTTTCTACTTAGGTGTTTTTCTATCTTAGTGCAAAGTGCATCCACTTTGTATGTACCTGCGGCCTTGGCAGAAGGTAGAATATCTGTCTTTTGAAGGGCAGCTCTCAGTGTATCCCTTACCTTATTACTAAAATCTGGAGTTTTGTTCAAACGTAGCCTTATCTCCTCACGCCTTTCTACAGCTATCCTCAGTATCTCATTGGTGTATGGAGTTGATCCTTGCTCTATGTATATCCCAATGATGGATAAGATGATGCAGTGACGCTGGATTTCAGCCTGTATCCTAGACTTTGTGTTATTGTCAACAACAATAAAACGCCCACCTGCTTTGTTTTTTACACAATTATCAAAGTAGGAAAATTTCTCCACTTCGGTCTCAGTAGTAAGATATTCACCAATGGTGTGCTCTTGTAGAATAGTGTCTCCATAAGTTGCTACGAAAACACAGTAGCTGAATAACTCTTCTCCCATATCAGTCTGAAATAAGAAATGAGTTGACTAGTCCTTGTTTCTTATTCATTGGCAAATGGCACATGTGTGGCAAAGTATGTGAATGATCAGAAAGTAATCATAAGTACTGTCCTTAATTAAAACAGTGTGTTGAATAATCAGTTTTACTCATAATCATTCATCAAAATACAAAGTACAATGTGAAGTGATGCTCTTGACCTATTTGGAATATTTATACAGTGATTCAACAAGAATGTTCAGTTATGTTTATCAAGGATCATGTATCAAACAAGGACAATTTCAATACTTATCCTGTTATATTATAGGAAGTATGTGGAAGAAGAACGTCTGGTCAAAGCAATGACTTTGTTGCAACTAAGGTTTTTTCAGTAAAGCGGTGGTCACCCATGTGACCGTGCATGCTGGCCAGCCACACACTGTGCGGGGTCGGGATGGGGGGTGATTACTACACCCTGTGGGGGGTGAATATACACATATACAGTAGTATACTATAAATAAGCGATCTAATAATATGAGGTATAACCTATTCATAAGCTCCCTCCCCTCCTTTTAGATCAAACATTTGTTTAATCTACGAGACAGTTAAAATTACAGTACTGAATACTAAGGTTTAATTAAAGAATTATTTGATCGGTCGGTAGTACCCAAACTTAATTTAACATAAACATGGAATATTAAAAAAAAAGGCGGTAATTTGGCCTTCACTGCAAGGGTTTTCAGGCCCGCTTCTTGCAGTAATGCATGCATAGACAACTTACGCGACTGACTAAAATATATCGAAACATCTAAACTACTGAAATCTTTAGATACGCCCATGGGCGATTGTCACCTAAAGGTTCTAAAAAAATTAAACTATAAATATAGCTTTTGAATTAAGGTAACTTCACAAATCATTACATAACTTTACCTAAAGATACACAGAAAACACATAAATCAATTCTCAAGCTCACAAAGAGCTATGTCCTTGGCGTACCCCCTATAATTCCATAAAATACTAAAGGTTTGTTCCGCTCCCCGATAAAGCAAGCATTGCAACAGTAACACATTTAATGATTGGTTCAGAGAAATTCAGAATCAATGGATTGTCAGCAAAGTAAAAGGTTTGTCTAAAAAGCAGGCACTGTAATAAAGTGTTCAAAACAGATCTGTTTCAACACAAACGGGTTACGAGTAAGGTAATGTTAAATGCAAATATGGCTCGACTTCTCAGAGAAAGAAATTGTTAGTATGTAACACAGCAATGAGTCTATGAGGGAATGATTATCAAAATATAATGATAGCCTCTATTTTGTTTTATGTCTTTGTTTCTTTTTAAAAATTTCAGCTGAGTGAAATTATGTAGTTATATACTATTCTCTTTCTTAGCTGATATGGGAGATAAACTTTACAGAATCATAGTCAACACATACGTTTAAATTCATAACAATAAATCAAATACAGTAAAAATAGAGAAACCCAAGTAATAACGATCACCCAGGCAGCATCCACTGCTACAGAATATGAGTCGGTCGGTGAGTAGCTCATAAGGAGTGGATTGTAAACACAAGCACTCAACAAGATGTTCCAATTATGACCAACTTTTTTATTGCTAAAGATCTCCCTCACACGCTCTGCAACATGAAGGAGCACAGGAGGGAGCGTGGCACTATCCTTGATAGCTCACTACCAAGCATGAATCATGGGTGTGGGGCCCATGCCACAAGGATGTATAGCAGAGTCTAGCATTTCATCATAGACAATACACAAAAAATCTTTACAATCTCATTCAAATCTCAGGGTTGGCGGAATCTCTATATTAATAAAATGAGCATTTTGAGCCTAAAACTGCTATCTTCTCTGAAACCGCTGGCCAGATCTCAATTATATTTCACATGCACATTGCCAAAGATGGTGCCGGACTATTCCACTATGTTTCATTAACAAATTAGGGTTGGAAAGGGGTTAGAAATGGGTTTACATTGAGCACCCCCTTCCAGGGCCCCCAGCACTGCCTGAAAACAAACCTATCAGTGCCCCCACACCAGGTTTCTGGGTCACCCAAAGCATGACGTCTTGGATGGGCACATCGTTGCTTCACTATGGGACGGGAGTTGATATATTTCCACCAAAAAGAGCATCGTCAGAGTTGAATCAGTTCATAAACTATTGTTTGTGATCGTCGAGCAGGGGGAATCTCTTCCCCTCTCTCCTCCTCCTTCAGAATTTGTGTTGAAAACCTGGCAATTTATTCAGGTTTGTCCTGTCTTTGTTTCTAAGAAGGTTTAAAACCCCCGTGCGACTCATTCCGCTATTCATATTTGGCATTATATTTCTAACAAATTAGGGTTAGAAGTCAAATGAGGGTTAGAAATGGGTTTACATCAAGCTCCCGTATCCTGGGGCCCCAGCGCTGCCGGGAAAACAAATCCCTATTGGTCCCCCTTATAGGTCAGTGCACCCTAGATACAGGGAAGGGGCAGAGGCAGGGAAGGTGGTATACAAGGACCCTAGATACAGGAGAGTGGCAGCTAAAGTTTGTCAAGGGTTTCACAGTTCAGACCTCTTCTTTCTTTCTGTCTGTGTCTCTCTGTCTGTCCCTCTCTCTTTCTCTTTCTTTGCCTCAGTCTTCAGCACTCTGTGTACAGTGTGTGAAATTAACTTTTTTTCTTTGCCCGCTACGATAGTGGGTGAATGAGATTTACCCACCCACACACAAATTTATCTGCCCACTAATTCAAATTACCTGTAAATGAAAGAGGGAGCGGGAGAAGGAATGTGAGAGGGAGAGGGAACAAGAGAGGAAGAACAAGTGGGAGAGGGAACAGGACAGAGACAAGTACAAGGCCCACCCACACAGAATTTTACCCACCCACTAATTACCTCACAATGAAAGAGGGAACGGGAGAGGGAGCGGGAGAGGGATTGGGACAGGGACAGGCAACACAACAACAGCACAACACTGAACAGTAACTAATACAAGCATCTAAACAGGATTCCATTTGTGGTATGTAGATACTAAATTAAATAGAGACAACTTGAAAGAGAAAGATAGTGGGAGAGGGAACAACAAGAGATGAGGATGTGGGCCCCACTGTTCCTCTAGCAAATCCTGTGCATAGCACGGGTATTTGCTAGTACTCATTATGTAGGAATTATCATCGGATGATTCCGGGGCATTGTGATGCTCACCAGTGACAACAGAGGGAGTGACAGCTCCCCTCATCTCCTCTCCCCGACACCAGGGGACCCCTCCAGCGTGCGACACCATCACACGTCCCTCTCCCACTTCTCCTTCAGCCTCCAGGTAGTTCACACACATATACCCCATCGGCTCCTTCTTCCAGCGTGTAACTCCCTTTTTGGCTCGATATCCCAGCCCACGACATCCATACTGGGCCGTTGGTCTGGACATCAGTACTACCAACTTGGGTGAACAGAAAGTGAGGAATTACGCACACCATCATGCCGAGAAGGACAAGAAGCTCAAAGAAAACCCCTCAGCATGAGGAAGAGCACAAGGAGGGCTCCCAACACGAGGAGCGTGACCAACAGGAGGACGGCAGCCACGTTAGCGACCAGTCCAGCGAGGTGCAGTTTAAACCACCAAAGAAACCCTTGGTCAAGTCACTATACGAAGACTTGGCAGGAGTATCTGGAGAGAGGGGTCGAAGAGGGGGAGAGAACCATCACCTCCCAAGTCACCACCGCACTTGCAGCACAAACACGAGGAGGAGACGGGGGACCGCAGGCAGCCCGGTCACTCCTCCAACAGCCGAGTCAAGAAGTGGATATCAGACTCTAGAAGGCGCAGCTCGTCCACTCCAAAAGTAATCAGAGGACAAATGTACGCAGATGACTTTATAGAGAGAGAGATTGATCGCCAAAGATTCGCTCACCAGTTACACGGTAGGGAAGACATTATTACGGATATACACAACGCTAAGATCTCCCCTAAACCCTATATGTACGTGTACAAGGAGGGGGTTCAAACTGTGAAACAAAAACTAGAGGGCCTCACATACAACGAGTACCTCAACGGTTTCCTCGCCCTACTCGATGACAGCCAGGGAATTGCTGACCCAGACGACTATCCCCACCTCATGTATCATTTACGCCAAGTGACAAAAGATAGCCTCGAGCGGCCATGGCCCGCTGTAAGGAGATGGACCCAATATATATGGGACATGATCGAGGCTGGCAAGATCTCATGGTCAGATAAAGTTGCAATACAAGAAGAGAGAATGAGGATCTGCCTCACAGGGGGAGGCATGAACAACGCTGCCCCAGAATCCAAAGACACTCAGTCGAAGAGCTCTAATGACAACAACAGATGTGATAACACAGGGAACGGCATTGAGGCAATATGCCGCCCCTATAACTCGAGGGATGGATGTACACACAGTGGTGACCACAAGGAGTCAAATATTACTATGCTACACGCCTGTGCATAATGTAATTCTGTAGGTAGGAGGACGCATCACAGTATAAGAGATTGCCAAAAGAGACTAAGACACCAACAGCAGCAGGCTGATGGTACATACGTACCTAGGACCAACCAGAACTCGAGCAACAGCAGCAACAAGAACAATGTGAGTAGCAACCACGATGGTTGATCACACAATGCTTCAAAAAACGAGTAAGTGGCCAATGTGTCAAGTCGACAGGCCTACCAAACTCTTTAAGCACCAGGAGGCCTATACCTACTAAACTGAATATTACTGGATGGCAACAGCTGCTGTCAAAGTCTACCCAAGACCAAGAGATATTCGACTTCATCAGATTTGGGTTCCCCACTGGCTACCTGGGCCCAGCATCTAATAATGCGGGCGCTAAGAATCACCCCAGTGCCACGAAATACGGAGACAAGATATACCAGTTTGTAAAGAAGGAGCTTGACCTCAATGGCATCATAGGCCCGTTCATGCAGCCTCCTTTCAAGCAATGGACTCACACGTCACCTATCATGTCCTGCGCGAAACGAGACAGTGATGCACGAAGAGTGATAATAGATCTGACATTCCCTGAGGAGTCATCTATTAACAAGTACATTATTAAAAATTCTGTGTGGGGCGTGCAGAGGGAGCACTCTCTCCCCACAGTGGAAGATCTAGTCAGTCACCTTAGGAAGGTTGGGACAGGGGCATACTGATTGATATTGCTCGTGCTTATAAAAACTTCCACAGCGACCCCCTGGACTGGCCCCTGCTATGCCTAGAATGGCGAGAGGTATGGTACTGTGAAATCACCATGCCTTTCGGTAGCAGGGGCTCCAGTGCCCACATGCAGAGAGTGGCAAACGCTATAGTGGGCATGCTATGTAGGAGAGGCATCAGGGCCTTCATGTATTTAGACGACCTCGCTCTTGTTAGTGACTCCCTAACTGAAGCAAACAAAGCATACGCCTGCGTAAGGGATACACTTGCTACCTTAGGGCTCGTCGAGGCTGTCGACAAGCTACAGCCCCCTAGCCAAGTGGTCAGGTGGCTAGGCATAAACGTTGACGCGCATGATATGACTCTATCCATCCCACAGGACAAGGTAGAACAAGTGGTGTGCTTAGCAAGCAAGTACTTCAAGAAACGATCCATCACAAAGAGAGAGCTTCAGTCGATCATAGGCTCCTTCATACACGTCAGCAAGTGCATACCACCAGCAAGACTGTTCATATCACGCCTGCTAGAGGCACTAAGGGGTTTCAATGGCCTACACCTGAACATAAATAATGATATGAAGGAAGACCTCAGGTGGTTCCAGGCATTCTGTAGTGATTGGAACGGGGTGGCCATGATCCCTGACACATATGCAACCAAGGTGTATCTATTGGACGCATGTCTGTCAGGAATAGGAGCTACTGATGGGCAGTATGCGTATGCACACCGCATATGCCCCTCAGACATGGAGTCCGAAAACATATCCGAAGTACAGGTACTTAACATCGCCGTAGCACTGCACACGTTCGTGTCAGAACAAGATAAAGGATCACACATTCACATCTTGTGTGACAACATGTCCATGTCAAGTGTCCAAGTATTCAGCACTGGAAAGGGAAAGAACCGTGCCATGATCGCGGCAGCACGCATGGCCTGGATGATCCAGGCCAAATACAACTTAATGATCAGTTATGGACACATCCTGGGGGCAACAAATAATGTTGCAGACGCCCTTAGTCGAGCCCACCTTGGGGAAAAACAACTAATTGAGTCCAATAGATGGGTTGATCATTATTCGCTTAACACTGTACCCCCATGTACATACGCCCTACAACCATGCCTTCTTACTTTCAGGGACTCTGCACGAGGCGCTAATAAGGCAGGCAGAGCAGACACAGGGGCAGGCATGGTCTGAAGGCACAAAGGCCAATCGTACGTCGGCAGTGAAGGCATATCTGTCATTTGCACGTGACATGCAGTTCGACCCTCAGCGACCGCTAGTCGAACATGTGTGTGCGTACATCCAATCTGTGGCTAACAGGACCCCATCACCAGGCGACACCTCACCAGGGCTGATGTGGTAGTCCATGATGAATACGTCACCTTGGACATCAAGGAGGCCAAAACATGCAATCAATCGTCCAAAGGAGGTCAATCGGGCTAAATGCATGTGATGATAAGAGACTGTGCCCTGTGGATAAGATAAGATCTATACTACGCCAGCAGCCCACCAAATCAACACGCCAACCGCTTTTCAAGTTTGCAGGATCGCTGAGACCCATCCCGGCAACTTTCGTGGCAAGAAAATGGAAGGCACACCTGGTGGACAATAATGTGGAGGCTAGTGCCCTATCGCTACACAGCCTCAGAAAAGCTGCGGCCACCACTGCCTTTAAAGCAGGGGCCTCAGAGACAGAGGTCAAACGACTGGGGGGCTGGTCATCGGATGCATTTCAGATATACATGCATACCGACCAGTCTAAAACCAACTCAAGGCTAGTGAATGCCATGACCTCGAGCCAGCCACCACATGGTCCTATGCGCACGGACAAGCGCACTGGCTAACATTAATAACAACAGATAATTCATATATAGAAACTCTAACCCTATGTCAACACAGGGACGCAGAACTGAACTTACCATAACAGTAATTCACATCTGGAATTGATGAGTTTCCCTTCATATAATGCCTGACTTCCAGCCATACATAATTAAATTACACTCCCCACCTGGCTCGCCACCATACACCACTCTATTTCTCTTACCCTCCCTCCTCTTCCCCCTCTCCTTTCTCTTATGGCTTTGGCCTATATTAATAATATCTAAATATTAATTAATCTTATGATATCTAAGGTTAATCAACATGGTAATCAACCAACATGTAATTACCTAATCAATTATCCATTATGTAATACCAAGGGTAATCACACTCATAATTCATTATACAATAATTATTGATGTTTGTCTGCCATGTAACATATACCATTCCCATGTGCATTGTTCGACAATAAACATCAATTTCCCACACTCCATCTCTGTCTGTTCACTGGGGAGCAAATTCATAATGAAATGATAAGAGCGCCATATTTAAAGTCATGTTAAATGTAAACTCGATATCTCCACTTGATTCACGTGGCAACTTCATGAACATGGAGGTTTGTACCAAATATTTCACAGCATTAATTTCCAACAACAATATGGAGCAGTTGATCTCAGGGCGCCTACCTCCAGTGCCATCAAACTTTGATATTCTTCTTGACAAAATCTTGATGCTCCAGACTGCACGTGGACAAACACATGTACCCCAGCTTGCATAAACCTGAGTATCTTTAATACAAACACAGACAAATCAAACATGCAGACATAAAACTACACTTCATCCACAGAAATATATTCAGAAATTCAAAATAGACAGATAATTTGTTATGGGAGGCAAATGTTTACTCTTCCTCAAGGGTTTGAACATATCCCCTAAAAAAAACCTAGCCACCTGCTCCCTACAAGGAGAAGATAGTTGTACTCATGGGTGAAATAAATGTTCAAGGGCTTTTCCCACGCTTTATCACACAGAAAACTCAAAACTCACCCCAAATATGATACTTGCAAAACACATTTCTCCCTGTTCCTCATCGGTGTCAAAGATTCCAGGCGTGTCCATGATATTAATGATAAAACCATTGTATTGCAGCTGCCGAACTAGAGTAATCTTGGTCTGAGCCTCTAAACTTACAAGAGAGTCAAACTCATACCGCTCGAGGAGAGAGTTTCCAGTTGCACTTTTACCCACGCCAATTTTTCCCACCAGGACCACATTTATCACCTGGGCCTTCACAAGATCCTTCCTAGAAGCAAGGGAGTTAACATCAAACGCCAACCGTTTGGTGCACTGGACAGGCTGAAAACATGATTTGGAGTCAGGGCTGTATAACGTTATATTCAGACGGGGTCAAATACTCTGTAAGTAAGTACAGACCTACCCCGAATTCTAGGTGGGAGTGAATATTCACCGAGACGGTCAAGGGGCTGGAGCCCCGCGACTGTCATGGGTGAATATTCACGATGCCGAGAATCCAAGGGCTGTTTTGTGTTTGTTTCACCCCACACACATAACTTATGTAAGATTAACATGATCTACAGCGATTTTGAGGAATGGATAGTTAAATAATTATGTTATCTATATGGGCTGAGCATATCAAGGGTGAAATAAAGGCGTAAATATGATCAAGTCACATGTGGGCTTTGTTCAACTACTGAATCATGCAACCAGAGAAACTCAATACAGATCAATGGTCTAAAACGTACTTCACACACTTTCTGCATTAACGAATATGGTGCATTTTACATGTGTATTCAGGAGAAGGGGACGTGTGTTTGCAGAACATGTATATGGATACTGCATGGATAGAAGTGAGCAAGACCCAATGGGATAGGTGTCACCCTCTTGGGGCGTAATTTGGAACCATTTAAGCTTACAATCTGTGGTTGCTCGATTTTCGATATTCTAATGTAACAGTGATGGACCAAATTACATATTGACGATGTTGCAAAGATATACCAGCCAATATACAGTATTAAAGTCCCTTTAAACATACTAACTGGGTTCATCACCAAATGTTCCAACATATTTTCATCTACTGGGCTGTTGATGAGCAAGGCAGAAATTCGCGTTTTTGATCTCAGAGTGCCCTTTGCAATATGCATCTCGTACTCTTTCAGCTGGTCTGCGATTTTTCTTTGAGTGTCTTCTAATTCAGGCCACTGTAGAGGGTCTTTGAGACAGGGTCCAGTGTAGAGAGGCGTTGTTTTGAAACATTTTATCTCTTGGTCATATGCGTATAACGTTAGGTAGTTCTTCGTGAAGTCAGTCAAGCATTCTGTCTCCTCTACAGATCGCTTTCGACTTGTTACTATTATCTTCTTTGGTATGAGATGAACCTATTTGCAATGGAAATGGGATGATGAATAACATATTTGAGTTAAGTAAATTCACATCATGGTATAACTGATATGCATTAGTTATTAATATAATACACCGGGGATCAGAAACAAGCAATTAATGCTTTAGACTCCTAACAAAGAACAGCATCCAGATCGAGCCAATTTACATAATGAAGTATTTTTCAATTCAATTCAATTAAAATCAAATGGTGTTCTACCTTAATTTTGCTTTATTTTGTGAGGAAATAGAGTTTCCCTCCCTAGTGCCACCAACACTCCATGCGATTTAAACTCGCTATAAGTTCTCACCAATTATTGTTTACTAATTTTAAAAGTAAATATGGAGAGCCGTGTTTTATTATGGCATCCTTAAAAGTCGGTATTCATGTCCTGGCTTCAAGCTCCTACCAGTTCTATGATAATACATGGAGGATCATTTTATATAATTATAGAAATACATTGATGTGAATGTAATTAATTTCCACATATATTATGAATACGATATAAACGAATTTGGAGCACAGGTCCCCTATAAACCAATGTATTGTATGGTGACAACATATTCGGGCTTATTCCAGTGGGAATTTAGATATAAAGACAAAAAGTCCTCCCTTCATTAGAAGTTAAGAATCTATTCTATTACTTTATGATAGTTTTTCAATTAATTCTTATTTTGTTTATATATTTCTATGTGTCAATATTGAAAATTGCCCGAAGGACATAGCTTGTTTAGGCAACCCCCAACTGATCTCTGATCATATCTTCTGTATTTTAGAACCAGCGTTCATAAAACTATATATGTATGTAGCGCAAGGCAATCCTGCTCTTTCCGGACATCAACATTTGGGTTGGGTATTCTGAGGGTAAATATTATTTTCTATTTCGCGGCAGCATTAACTGCCCATGATAGACGCAGGTCTGGTGTGTCTACCGCATATCACCCATGGCATATATATCTAGAAGAGATGGCTGAAGCTTACCTCTATCAACCGTTCTGGTAAGCTCTCAGTATGGTCCTGTATAAACTCAAAAAGCTTTTGTGGTTTCCGTTTTTCAGGATAGACTAGTGTCGAACGGTTTGGAAAATCAGAGTTGGTTTGTCTCCTGAAATCATCCTCCCATGATTCTTGGAAGCATTTCCCACTAGGTCGTTCCCTACACAAACAAAATTAATATTTCTAGTAAACTCGTTGACAACGACAAGGAATCCCCAGAGTTGCACTCATATGATCAACTATGGTTATTACATAATTCATAGTTTTCATAGTTGCTGGCCGTTTATTATATTTGCCCCTATTGACAGTCAGTTCTTTAGACTAAAGTATTGCAACGGGGAAGTGTGATAACCCACGACTTAGAATTAACGGTAATCCTGACCATTAGAGTCCTGTCAGAAATTACATGGACATTTCACCCAAATGATTATATCTAAGCAAAGGCAGGAAGTCAGTATAGTAGTGAGCCTGAAGTGAGCTCCAAGTCAAAGATTATGTTGGCGCATGATCCAAATTCTGGTCAGTCAGCTAATTGGGTCAATCACCAACCGTAAAAGAGTCCACTGCTTTACCACCCACGATATTTTATCATTTGACTATATTGATATTGTGCATCTCAAATTGCTTGGACAGATGATAGAGAAGAAATTACTTTCAATCTTTTGAATTACTGTTCTGTAGTAACTATACTTCCAGACAGGTGGAAGCACTAGAGGTAGGTAGCAGTATTCTGAAATCATTTAGGGGGAGCAGTGTGGGACTTATCCAGTGGTCGCATATCAGGGCCTAGCTCAGTATATGGGTACGAGGATGAGGGTGTGTATGTGTGCGGAGGTAGGGTGATATATTTCCAGGGCCCTGGCACTGAGGATAACGCATACACAGATCGGTTATTATAAAAATAGTACTTGGAAACTGTATTTTTCTGGGAGCGATGGTGGGGGTGGGCGGGTCTTTGGTGGCGAAGTTGATGCACAATTTCATATGCATACATGTTTATTTTCAGCTTCAGTTTTTATTTTTGCTAATATTCAAAAGATTCAAATGTCTGCATGTCTCTTCCTATTGCTGGGAGGTTGTTCTAATGGACAATTTTTTTTTATTAATTACAAATTGAAAATTGATTAATTTGTCATTGAGACGCTATATGCCTACATTTTCTCCTAAATCACCCCAAATTCTAACATATATATTAGAACTGAGTGTACCATTTTCCGTATACTTACCTGCTAGGTGTTTTGGTAGTGTCCAGTATAAAGTAAGCCTTTTTTCCAACGTATTCTGCTTCAATACTATGCGTTGCATTTTTGTCACCAGATGGTGAGGCATTCTTGATTTCCTGAGTGAGAAACGATGGCATTTTAATAAAAAATAAAATAAATACAATAACAAAATGATCTCACCACTTAATCATGATATTCAAATCACATCTATTTTGACAATTACATCATAGACATTTAACAAGTTCCCGCCCACGCTGACACAACATTTGATGGAATATCTTCATATATATTTTTACCGGACCAAAACACATTTTTAGGTTCTATTCTCATGAAGCTACAATGACTTGCTCATGATTGAGCCTTCATGACAATTTAATGTTGAATTTTGTCAACCGACATACACATGTATGACTAGAATTCATCATTTTTCCTATTTACCTTTGTTTCAAATACAGACACCAAAGTATAATGCTTATCCTTCTGGAACAGACTGACGTCCCTCAATATCTTCATCTCCTCCGTCTCATCATCTTTCTTCATGAGGGCGTTCATGACAACCTCAATAGACAGTCCAAAGGCATGAAGGAGATCTGACCATTCGTTGATTGGGTGGAATTCAATGCTAATACCTTTTTGTCTCTTCATGTTTCTCTCACAGGGAACGATCAATAGGGATGATTTAAGGCACTCATCTATATGTTCATCTTTAATAGCAAATTGTATTTGTCAAATTAGTTAAATTGTATTAGTTAAATGTGTAGAAGCTCACGTTCATCTCACGTTGGATACTGTAGACTTGAAAACACATGTAGGATTCAGTATAGATATTATTATGATGGGATGTTAGTATGGTATCTTTGTTATATTCCAGTATATATATGTTTGCATTTAATTAATCAGTTTCATATTACAAAAATTCTGATTCTAAGGCATTGGTGGCGCCCCCTCGCTGTAGCTCCGGGTAGTCCCTACCCATAAACCCTCACCTCTTCCTTCTTCTTCCTCAACATCAAACAAACAATTATTATTCTTCAACTTCTCTCGTAAGGGGTTTCTATTTCCCACCCACCCACTACCAAACCAAAAACAACACTACCGGTAGCTGTATACAGACGAAACAATTTCCATTTTATTATCTATTTCATTCTACTCAACAAAATGTCAAATGCCCACATTAGTAATACAAATTTTGCTTTCATAAATTTTATATCATATAATGTTTAATCAAATCATTATACATTGTTATTAAGAATAAATTATGTCGTTGACCAGGTTTGCCTTATCTATTATTCAATTTTAATTTAATTCATTTTAATTTACATGGGTCAGATTTTCAGAAAATGTACAACTCAACTTCGCCAATCCCCTCAAATAATCCAAATTCCAGATGAAAATACAGTTCAAAATGCAGTACAATCTAACCAAACAGATTGCTAGAATCAATGCAAAGCAGAATATACTCGAATGTACCTAGTATTGACCAAATTGCAGCCTGATTTAGCAGAATTTACTCAATGTGTACAGCTGCCAATTGTACATTTCTGAAAATCTGACCCACATCTCAATCCATTCAGTTGGGTAAACTTGTGATCCATATGTCGAAAGAACTTACACAGTGTTTTGGATGGATCTGGCATCTGATTCGCTGGTATGATAACTCTAGTGGGACTAAATACACTATCTGAAAGAAAGTTTAATATCACATGTATTCGGAAGGCATGTACTATTTCCAGAGAATACTCCTTTTTCCATTACTATTTTCTAGTCGACCACACTGTATTACTGTATCCGTCTGGATTTACATAACAATATATAATTATCTTTATTAAGTTTAAAATATGTTACCTTGTTGTTAGAGAACATTATAGAGAATGGGGCCATGCCATGTATTTTCAGTTTTCCCCAATATGAACAATGCATCTTTGAACTTCCTTCCTTAAATGATTATTGGAAACATACATCGTTACATGTGCTAAAGTATTAGACAACGAATTAGCCAATTCCGTTGGTCTTTGCCCTCGGGAATAGAGAAAGTGGTGACTAATACTTAAAGGCAAACGCTACTATCTAGTGGAAAATGAAAATAAATGTCATTTTTCTGAAACTTTGGTATTTGATTCTTGAAGTGTTTCAGGTCATAAGGATGGAAAAAAATCATTGGGTCGCCATTCTCATTTTTGAATTACATTGCTTCAAAACTTGGTATCTCAAAAAAACCAATGAGGACCAAAAGGGGGGCCCATTTTGCAGTACCTCGACTTCATAGTTCATATTTGCTATTTATATTCACTCAATTTAAGTAAAATTAACAGTTTCAGAGACAGTATTATTTGGCCAATAATTCTATGCCTCTTTTCTATAGTGTGCATTGTTATTTTTATTTTGAAAACAACAAATACATAATGTGAATTTTAAATTAAAAACTCGAAAAACTCAATATTTTTCACCATTTTTATAAAAACATTTTTGTTTCCTCCCCACTGAAAATAAATGTCATTTTTCTGATTCTTTAGTATAGGATTTTTGAAGTATTTATGTTCTTAAAACTGAAAAAAAATTAATGGGTCACCATGCTAGTTTCTGAATCATGGGGCTTTGAAACATGGCTGACAACCCAAAAATCTGCTGCTTTCAAAGTGTTCTATGTTTTCTAAACATCAGACAGACAGCTACAATTATTTTTCTAACGCGATGACATACATTTTGTTCCCTATATATGTGTAGAATATTACCTGCACTATATGTGTAGAAAATTTTGGGACATTTGGAACATCGATTTTTGTTTTATTCCCAAAACCGTGAAAGGAAAATGCAGCATTTCCCAATAGACTTGCATGCTAATTGGGTACAACTGAGAGTACCCATAGCTAGCTCTGTTTACCAAACATGTCTATTTAAGACAGCTATAAAAAAAATCTAACGCAATGACATATATTTTTATTTCCTTTTTATCTGTAGTATATAACATGAACTGTATGTGTAGAACATATTGGGACAGTAGGAGTAGCCCTTAATTGTTTGTGTTATTCTATAAAATGTGAAAAAATAGGCCGTTTCCTCATAGACTGCAATGCTAAAGGAATAGTGCGTAAAATGCCCGTAGATTTGGTATATGGTAAAGGGGGGCGTGGCAGTGAATAGTAGCGTTTGCCTTTAAATAATGTTAATACTATTACACTTACAACAGTAAATTCGAGTAAGATGTTCTAGTTCCATGAGCAAACTTTGCCTTTGATCAGTGACATCGTTGACCTCATAAATATCATTCATACATCTGACCTTCTTCTCCTTGAGGAACTTAATGGCATCTTTGCGCGCATCAGTAGTTGCCCAGACTTTCTCAACATAGTCAACAAAGGACGGATGTTCTCCTGGGAGTAACTGAGAACAAATCTAACACCTCAGGACATGTTAACGCATTGTGATTAGTAATTTCAGTGTTTCTCTGATATTATCGATTTAAATAATTTTATGAAAATAATTATCCTGGCGGACATATGGACATATATGATAGTATCTGATCATGTATATTTAACTCTCTTTACAATTTAAGTGAATAATTCATATAAGTTTTGAACATCTTGTATAATGGAGAATCAACCTACACCTTTCTGCAACATTTCTTTTGGTGCTGAAAAACAAAACAATATGGCTGTTAGTCGACTGTATCAGTACTGACCGCTAATTGGAGGCATTACAAAGGAAACGCCTCAAGACATATTATGAGATGTAAAGGCAGGGTCCCCATGTGGCGTTTTCTATTATTTCATTTTACAAATGTGTTATTCAGATTATTTGCTAGAAAAGACAAACTCAATCTTTCATCGGTTTTCATCCACCCTACCTATCATCGGTAACATTAATCTAATAATTATTGCAAGCAATAGTGGTTTTCGGACCTGCTTCGATTAATAGTAGTAATTTGTATACCATATATATTATCATTGCAATATAGGAGAAACAATTAAACACCTACGTTGCATTAGACTAACAATCTGAGGCTGTCCACTTTCCAGAACACACTGCAATATGTTGTAGTATTGTATATAGGATCCTCTCTGTAGGTAGTGAAGTAATCTCCTCACTCTATCTGGTCCCTGCACAGATCTCTGTAAACATAGTGTTCCATGCTAAATATGAACATGCGCCTAGATAGGGGTACGCTGTCTTACGTGCAAGGATAGTGTACAATATGACCAGTGGTTATGTCTTCTAAGTAAATATTTAGCCCTTCTTATCTACATACATGTCTCTCTTGGAAATATCACATATATAGGCCTATCAATCACATATATATATCAGAATATCGCTGTCTCTGTGAAGGCGTTTGACGGCAAGGGGAAAACCATTCCTATAGGGATAAACTATTGAATATTGATCCCATTATCATAATATATTGAAGATTAACATGTCGTTTTTCGTTATAAATTTAGGGTCAGCAGATGCGTTTCTGAATAAAACTTTAAATAAACAGTTGAGGTCGATCAGAGAATCAGATGACCCCTGACTTTTACAATATAATTGATATATTCATAGATGATACTTGGTTAGAAAAGGGTAATACTTTAATGGATAATAAATATTAAGTTTTTATCTTTCAGTGGTTATAAACGCCTTACAACGTTATATTTTCATGTGGGACATGCAGAGCAGGACTATTTGGGGAAAACTTATCTCAGCGAGTTTTCTTTTTTTGATAATTAGGCTCTCCAATTATTATTGGCTACTTACCCATGTTCTGAGTTCCATCGACTGAATTCAAATATTTGTACGGACCTTAATTTACTTACCCATGTCTCAAGTTCCCACGTCCGAATGAACTTCATTGCCACCAGCTTATTGAGGAAGAAATCATCAACGCTCATGTTTTGAACAATATCCATCCAGTTCCCCACAATAGTGTCTTTGATATCTTCAGTGAGGATTGTGTTCTTAGTCTGCAATGACATGTATATTTACTGCAGTGAATAATGCGCTATACGTTGTCTGATCATTATCCTATGTAGTTGATAGAGATTGCTGCTCCCGACAGTAGCAGCAACCTAGTGAACTCGTAGTTTGTCTCAAAAGATATTTTAAGATTTGTTGGAATTGAATGACTTTCATAGCCACCAAGAACAAACACACTATCTGTAATAACATGACATTTCTATTATAAATGTTTTTCATAGATACATACATTCATTGCATTACTGTTATTGTTATTGTTATTATAATATCTGATACCATTTTGCATATATTATAGTGAATTAAATTGATTTCAAAGCAAGACATAATGATGGCCACCATTGAGGGATTAACTCCATGGTGGTTTGTTTCCTGTATTACTATGTAAAAACGTGGTACAGCACGGCTTGAAAAACAGAAAGGGAGAAGACCGGCTCATGGAATCAAAACATTATTACAAGTTGAACAAAAGAATTTGTACAAGCATGTAACATCAGCAAAATATTGATAAATTCAGTCCTTTAAGTCATAATATGAGTAGATCTGTTAAAATTATATGATGACATAATAGCTGAGAAAGCAATTTTATTTGTATAATGTGTTACTGTCAGACTTTATTTGTTTATGAAATCATTATATCATTCTAAAAATGTAGTAAAGTATTCATCCCGTCATCCATGACCAATATTACTTTTCAAATGAGATACCTCTTTGGTTGGTTCCGTCATGTACAATATGTTGAATTCCTCATCGTCCTACAAAACATGGATATTTATAACTGTGTATACAAATATCAATCTTCTTTACTACCGCATGTCTTGACTAAGGTAAAATGTATTGGGCGGTTATAGATAAATGCATACAAAACCAAACCATAATAAAAAAAGGAATTAAGAATTATCACATGACAAATGCGAGATTAACTGGACCAATTATCTGAACAATCTACAAATATTCATCTGAACTATTAATTATCTTTTCTTGTTTTAATGCATTAATTATATAATGGGTAAAATCCACGAATTTCTGGTGCGAGGTCTGAGACCACCTCAGGCATATTGACTGACTGACACTGTGGGGCTAATGGTGCAAACTCACCTCTGACATAAGATGATGTTGGCTACTTGTGCCTTTCCCCAAACGATGTGCTATAACAGAAAAAACATTTGCAGGTACACTCTCCCGCGCGCCGTACCCGCGCGATACGGAGCGGCAAGTTTTTTCGTCTTCAGTGAGACGATTTTTGTCTACAGAGCACCGCGAACGCTACTGGTGAACAGTGGTGACGAAATTGCCTGAACTTCTGATACGAAAAACGGTCATTTGAATCACGGAGACGAAATATGATATGCTCCGTATTCGCACTCCGTTTTTCGTATTGAGTTTTGGATGCGTGACACTACTGAATGCTTGATATTGGCCCATTGGTAGATGGGTGAGATTTCCAGAAAATGCACAAAATAATTCCGATCTGAACATAAAAATTAGCCCAGAACCAGCCCTGAATATCAGAACGACGGCCATGCTTGCAGATTTACAATTGCATGGTTAGTTCCTTTGCAATAAATTATTTCCCTTCCCCCATTTTTATCTCCATATATTTCACCATACTATTTTAATAGCAAGATCATCATACAATATAATAATTACAATATACTTGAATCCCGAATCACTCAAACACATCGCAATGGACGCTAATGTTTACACATTCTGTCTGTCTCTCTGTCTCTTGCTCACTTTCCTTCACCCGCCAGGGAAGGTGGGTAACTTTGGGGTTTTATATAATATAAATAACTTGGCATGAATGTTGTCCGCTCAGTTGCAATAGCGCTATCCTACCAATAACGCCGATATGAGGTTTTTTTTCAATAATTAATTATGTGTAATTTATGAACGTTACCAACTTCTCATCAGTTTCTTTATAACATTAATATATCAATAGTGGAAGTGGAAGGATGTGTGAGCCTATTCCGATTTTATCTTGACAGTACTATTTCTGTGTGCTATCATAATAATAGTAGTAATGTCACACATTTAAGTTTTAACACTTTTCGCTCACCCATACTTATGGGGGTGTGGCATCATTTTCACACGTTTGAAAGCTAAGGTGAAACTATTCTGTGTTCAGAAATCGCCACAATTGTTACAAGTGTAAGTGTCTAGGGGTAGTTGATTAGACATAAAAAAATCGATTAGGGTAATGAGTTATGTTAAATCCAGAATGGACATTAACACAAGGTGAATTCAGAGTCTCTTCCAACAGCTCACATTATTCAAAATTATCCTCTCATCTCTACCGGGCCCAGAACAATTTCAAACCAACCGATCTTGTCCCCCTTGGTTTTATTTTAAAGCTAATAAATAGACCTACTGCAGTACTAAGTTTCATTTTTCTACCATTTTATTCCGCCGCACAAATAGCCAATCTCTGGCCGCCGCATTACCACCATATACCTTAGGTATTACCACCATATACCTTAGGTTAATGAAAATATAATATTCTCTTCTGCATAATGGGCTTATTTATGGGCTGTATGGAAATGCGTTCCCGGGATGGCGCTCCTTCTACACAAATTTCACTACGGTTATCATTATTGTTTTCATTTGTTATTGTTTCCCACATAAATGACTGCACTGTTTCGACATGGCTTTTGGCCATTCCATCCCGATATTTTTGTCCATTGAGTCCACCACCTCCCACACAGGTGTTAACGCTCGCCGGGGTGACAGTTCTCCTCTAGGCGGGGAAAGGTGTAAAAACTTTTGGCCATAGCGACCCGGCAGTTTTGGGCCAACACCGGCCTAGCCTATGCTGCGAGCCTAGGCTATTGTTATGAATGAACAATGCAGCAACGACCGCTCTCCTTACTGCAGCAGCATCTTGGTTTCTCACAAAATACCATAAGGTAAGGAACATTATATATACTGTAACGTTATGCATACTTGATATTAACAGGGCAGGAATTGATTGGCTGATTTGTAAGAACTACTGTTTTGTATTAAGGCTAGTTTGTCTGTTTTAAATCTACGCAACATTATACAACCAAACATAAACAATGGCGGCCATGATAAACAATGCCATGACCCGGTATGGTGGCCGTGAAAAACGCGGTGTTATATTTATAACCCTACTCCTTTCAGAAATTAGGAATCGCATAAAGGAGTATAGCATGGGAGATAGTGAGGGCCTTATTTTGTACTGGCAATGGGATTTCTTTTTCATTTTATTTTGAGTGGGTAAGCTACAAGTCACTGAATACCTTAAAACAACCAAGTGGACGATGTAGGCGACCTTTCGAGATAAACCTTACTAGCTACAATAGCGAGAAGAGGTAGAAACAATAACTCTTTATATACCTGGTAATACTGAAAAAGGACCTTTTAAAAAGAAAAAAAGCTTTAAATCCTCACTTAGAATCGGCCGATCTGAATAAATCTAGATTCTAATCAAAGAGCAGAACCTCCTTGCCATGTCTATGTATGATGGCACACTGCCCCACTCTAAGGATGGTAATCAGGGAGTGTCAGGGGCAACACATGGGCAATTGCTTAAATATATAATTATTTATTTGATGTTTTTTTCATAATCTAATCAGGGCCTAACTAAACAATTGTTGTGCTCAATAAGTTAGCTTCTAATGTCTCCTACATCGTCCACTTAGTTGTTTTAAGGTATTCTAGAAAAAGAAATTTATGTGAATTCTTTTGGAAAAAAATAGAACATACTGCTGGTATGTAATGACTCGTTCTAATATCATTATGCATATGAATTGCTTCTTGTGTGTGTGTTGGCAGGTGAGGGTCGTATTGGAAAATTAAAAATTTGGGTAGTTCAGCCTATAGGCTATACAGCCATGTTGCTTATTGTTAGTATGTGAAACAATTGTATGCATATATAATGTATACATGTATATACAATGTATGTATAATATGTATACATATGTACGTATACATGTATAATGTATTATATATATATGCGCATAGAAGTATATGTGTACATAAATTCATGCATGTAGGCATAATATGTATGGTTGTATATGTATATGGGTCAGATTTTCAGAAAATGTACAATTCGCCTTCACCAATCCTCTCAAATAACCTACATTTAAGACAGAAATGAGCTTCAAAATGCAGTTTATCATAACAGAACTGATACTTTAAATCAATGCGATACCGAATATACTCAGATATACCTGGCATTCTTCATTTTTCAGCCTAATTTAGCAGAATTCCCTAAATGTGTTGAGCTGCCGATTGTATATTTTCTGAAAATCTGAACCATATATATGAGAGGTTGGGTTGGGTGTGGGGAGAGAGGGAGGGAGAGAGGAGAGAAGAGAGAGGGGGAGAAAACGTGGCAGTTAGAATAGATGAGCCAGGCCAGTCAGAGGTATATTGAGCGCCGCAATTGTCGGCGTAATTGGCGGCCACAATATGCTGCCGCAGGTAAACAAATTTTGGAAAATGTTAATCCCCCAGCTTATTTAGAAAGAATCATCATATAATCATACAATTCATACATTTCAGGATGATATTAAATGATGGGTCTTGGAGGAGATACTGAAGGAGGGGATTCTGGAGGGGATACTGAAGGAGATAGTGGATGAAAGGTACTGGAGGAGATACTGGAGGAGTGGCTACTGGAGGATATACTGAAGGACGAGATACTGTAGGAGATACTAGAGGATGTACTGGAGGATGGGGTACTGGGGGAGATACTGGAGATGGAGCTACTGGAGGATGGGTACTAGGGAAGAGATTTTAGGAGATCCTATAGGAGGTACTGGAGGAGGCACTGTAATAGGAGGCAGGTACTGGAGAAGATACTGTAGGAGATCCTGGAGGAAGGATACTGGAGGATGAGGTACTGCACTGCCAACTGAGCCTCTGTATAGTGCAAGCCAGTAGACTGGGGTGACCTATATATCCTACCTGTAGTGACCAAGCCTACTGCCGCTCCTGTGTTGGCTATTTGCCCCCCCCCCCCCCCACCCACATACTGCCACCCTGCCCTGGCCCTAATGTTCCAGGCGAATAGGTGTAACATTTAGCGTGAAAATAGTATGGAGCTATATCACATTCTCTGATTGGACACCTATCCTCCCCCAATAACCTCCTCCAGTCCAATTGGACACCCACTGCACTAATGGCTTTGGGTGAGAGTGATGTCAGTGATTGGACATCTACTGCGCAATATGGCTTTCCAGGCCCTGGAGTAGCATTAATTGTGAAAAACAAAGATAATACCACCATCACATTTATCATGCACAAAAAATAGTTAACATAGGTTTGAATGGAACTTCCATTCAATCCTATGTTAATTTTTACTGCACAATTTTTTATTTGCATAGGTTTCTATGGAACTGCCATTCAATCCTATGTTAATTCTCACTGCACAATTTTTAGTTTACATAGGGCTGAATGGAACTGTCATTGAATTCTATGTTAATTCTCACATCACTATTTTTTGTTTGTATAGGATTGAATGGAGACGCAATAGACACCAGTGTTATTAGTTTATCATTATCTTTTGTGGGCACTGGAACATGGAGGTCACTGGAGGAGGCACTGGAGGAGGTTACTAAAGGAGATTACTGGAGGAGGGTACTGGAAGAGAGTACTGAAGGAGATTACTGGAGGAGGTTACTGGAGAAGGTACTGGAGGAGGTTACAGGAGGAGGTTACTGGAGGAGGTTACTGGAGAAGGTACTGGAGGAGGATACAGGAGGAGGGTACTGGAGGAGGTTACTGGTACTGGAGGAGGTTACTGGAGGAGGTTCTTGAAGGAGGTTACTGGAGAAGGTACTGGAGGAGGCACTGGAGGAGGTTACTAAAGGAGATTACTGGAGGAGGGTACTGGAAGAGAGTACTGGAGGAGGGTACTGGAGGAGCTTATTGGAAGAGGTTACTGGAGGAGGTTCTTGGAGAAGGGTACTGGAGGAGGATACTGGAGGAGGTTACTAAAGGAGATTATTGGAGGAGGGTACTGGAGGAGGTTACTGGAGGTTATTGGAAGAGGTTACTGGAGGAGGTTACTAGAGGAGTTCTTGGAAGAGGTTCCTGTAGGAGGGTACTGGAGGAGGTTACTGGAGGAGGTTCTTGGGGGTGGTTCTTGGGGGCGGTTACTGTGTGTACAATCATGTACATAATATATTGATGTCTAAATTCATAATTGAATGAAAAACACATTTATTCAAATCGCACATGCTCTGCGATTCCAGACACACAAATTCATGTATACTCATACCCAAAAAAAAGTAGTTTTTTCTGAGATCGCTAAAGTTCAATGCCAAATCGCACATGATTGCTAACATCTCACCTGCAAATGATGTAAAACTACACTATTCATGGATCGCAATCATGGCATAAATATTTTGTTTTTGTATTGATTATGTTTTTGTAAGATGAATATATGTATAATTAAGCATGGAAATGGAAATAATGATAGTAAATAATCATCAGCATTACATAATATAAAGGTGTGAAAAGCAGCGCGGCCAGTCGTCCAGTATCCCTTACAGTATGTCCTCCAATACCCCTTACAGTATGTCGTCCAGTACCCCTTACAGTACCTCCTCTGGTTCCACTTACATAACCTCCCCCCCCCCCCCCCAGTACCTGGTGGTAATCAGGGGCAACACATGGGTGATAAGTTTGGGACCAATACATCGTTCACAATTGCTTGAATATAAGAAAACAATCGCTCTTTATATACCTGGTAATACCAAAAAGAAATTAAATTGCAATTAGTATTTGTTGACGAAAAGTTACACATATAATGTATCTTTAGTTTGGTTTTTAATTATAGAAGATGGAACGTCTTGAAATATAGATAAACAATCATATTAATATAATAAGGGAAAATAAGTATATATAATGAATTGTGATTGAGAGGCATGCATATTTTCACCAATTGTAAAGTTCATGATGGATATTCCACGTTATTATCATTATCATTATTAGGGATTAGTTTTCTGTTACTTTTTCTGTTAGTGAGGGAACTTTTTTGCCGCATATTTCGGCCGCCATTTTCGGCGACAAAAGCGGCGACTCCGCAGCTTCTTTCGGTACAACACATTATGAGAATCCTGTACAACCTATCGACCGTAAACCTTTTTTATATTGCTGACACATTGTACTAAATCATGTGTAATCATATGAAATCGTTTTTCATATTTTTCATATTGATGAAATGCCAAATATTTAAAGAAACTAACAAAAGCATATACTCTTTAACAAATAGTTTTCAATTGTTGTTTAGCTACTAATTTCCTACCATTCAGTATAAATTACATTTATATCTTGATATATAGAGTAAGTTTGCAAACATTGTCCATGTGAAATTTTTAATTTCTAAGTAATGCTGCATATCTTCCTATTTCAGGGAATCGACTTCGAGCCTGAATCGCTCTCCGGGAGAAAGACACCCCCGAGGTTGGTGGTCACCAACAACACCGGCTTTGTGACTGCGGACGGGCGCACATTCAAGTGCTCAGGAGACTGCCTGTAGACGAGTGTACCTGAAACTGCTATTGAATGTTTGATATCCTCTGTATAGATCAGTCTGCATTATGGAAATAATTCGTGACGGAAATTATGCGTTACGGAAGTTATGCACAACATTTAGGCCCTGTGAAGGCAAAAGACCTGAGACAACAGTGTATATTTTCTCATGTATATAGAAGATACTACTATCTATGTATCTGTGAAAGGATTTTGATGTATGTGTTTAATCATGCATTCCAGTGGCAATAATATTGGGTGCCTGTTTGAATAAATGTTGTGTAAATAAAAAATAAGGATATGTATTCATATTAAGGGCAAGCAAATGCCATTGTTAAAATCAATGACGAATAACTGGTATACTTGTTATTGTTAAAATCTGTTATGTCAAATGCCTGGAGGTCATAGTAGAACATCGAAAATAATTCTTCTGTATGATATGATGTATTCAGGGATGCAAGTTGTCCGTCAGTTAACGGATTTCCGCTAATCTCCTCGTTAGCAAAATGTGTGATTAATTTCGTCGAATTACCTTTAAAAAGGTTGGTCGTCAATGTACCGATATATATCATGGATTTAGAGTACACATCTGATGCTTCTTACATGCTCATCCTCCAACGTCAATTGTCTGTTTACAATTGACTATGATTACCCCAATACACATTTGCCATTACCTCGAATGAATCATTCGATGAAATATCTTACACTACTTACCACGATTATATAAGCATATATGATATAGGTCTTCACCAACCATTTGGGTACAAATAATAATATGGAACCTATAATTGATTACCCCAATACAACTGTGTGTTTATAATATTATTGAGGTGTTACTGATGCAAAGCATGGTACAGATATTTTGTTTGCAATTATGTTGCGATAATTGTTCATAATTCTTGATAAATGTGCATCATCCAAAGCAATATTACTTATGATATTATGTATTTATAATGTATAATTTAAATGATTTCTATGACGGAAATTGTCAATTCTGGTTTTTATTGTGCTAAGTGTTATATCGTATATATTACTGGACTTTGAAATGAATAATAAATATATATAAATACTGTATATATAATGTAACCATTGTTTTGTTTTCTCTTGCTTCAATTTCGCCGATAATAATTCTTCATACAGCATGGTACAGTACAGTATTAATTGCAATATAATACCGGATAGAAACAAACCATTAATTAAAGCAAATATTTTCGGTTTTCACCCTGCCGCCCCCCATGCGAAATTCACCGTCCCCGTCCCCCCCCCCCCCTGAATCCTGGCCCACCACGCTCCACCACGCTACCACTGCGCTAAAAATAGATTTCTGAGAGCACGAATCGCTGATACGAAAAACGCTGCGCGAACCGCCGATACGAAAAACGCTGCGCGAATCGCCGATACGAAAAACGCCGCGCGAATACGCTGAGACGAAAAAAATCGTATCAAAAGTGGGTACAAGAAAATCGTATTCATTTTCGTATCGCGCGGATACGTTGCGCGGGAGAGTGTAAAAACAAATTTTATTTGGCTAAACATTTCGATGTTTTTATAACCCTGGTTCTCAATTAAATATCACCTTGATTGCATTTAACTATGAATGCATAAAAACTTCCTGTGTGATAGAACGTAAATATGGTAACACTTGAATGCGATTTTAAAAGTCTATATTTTCATAATTAAAATCCTTTTCATGACGTGTATTTCTCATCGACTTGGAACAACCTAGTGTATCTTCTAAAGTCTGCTCATCTGAGAATTATGGGGTGACACTGAGAAACTTCTAAAGTAAGAATCATAATTAGCCATATTGGGGAAGTAGAAACTAAGCTGAGTACACAACTCACTAACTGAAACTTAGTAAACGTATATTGGAATTCCACGTTGTATGGAACAAAACTATGTAACAATGTTGAAAGGTGAATTTACGTATAATATTATGTTAATGTTTATTAAAATTGTTAATTCTAAATGTACTCATAGGAGGAACTGAGTTTGTATTCAGATACCTTCCGCTTATCTGAGTCAAAAATAGAATTCAAACAGCAACGTCAACTACAAAGGCACCGCATGGATAGCATTGTAAACATGATCCACGCACCCAAAGGACTAGGGTAATGCTCCTGATATCACTGCTCCCATTCATAATACAACTGTGAGATAATAAGTTTTTTCAGTTTGTTTCAGTGGAGCCCACCCACTTCCTGTTATTAGTCGTTCTTAAGAAATACAGAATGATCGTCAAATCAAGTTTCAATAAAGGGCCTTCATGTGTATTTACATTTGGACCGAGTTGTCAAGAATTGATGCAATTTTCATCGAACAAGTAATAATTTATAATTGTGGACTACTTACGCTTAAAGAGATGCAGAAGAGTCTGCTGATTGTCCTTTTCCACACAAAGAAGAAATTTGTCATACACTGATTTTGTACTGTTCCGAAGAGTGTTGAGTAGTTGATAACATTTCCGCTCCTCACTCATGTTTTCCTGGGAAATTATTGCCAGAACGTAATGCGATAGTGCATATAACATATCTAGTAAGCAATAGCCGAGTGGATTATAGAGAATGATGACTTACTATGACAGTACGGTTGCAGACCGATTCATTTTAGGAAAATAACTCATGTAATTATAACGCACAATACTGAGTCATGGTACATGTAAGATTCAATGATATGAAAAAGGATCCCAACTGACAAGGACATACTCACCGGGAATGTTTCCTTTATTACCCTTTCAGATATGAGGTGTGACACCAGGTTTTTTGAGATGACCAACCTTTTCATAATTTCCTCCTCATTATGCAGCAATAGTTCTTGTATTTCTTTTGTGACTGCATCACCAGTCTAAAAACGCACACATTAAATGAGTATTGCATTTTTTAAATAGCATGATGTCTACAATTGTCATCGTACACCACATGAGAACAATCAGGACGGTCAAAGTAACACTTTGCATTTAACATATATATGTATCGTACACCTTTTCTTATCTACTCATGGATTTATTTGTGAATAGACCCTTTATTAAATGCGATCTATTCAGCTTATACACGATTACTTCATCTTAATCATTAACCTGTTATCACACTTCTTCATCATCTTTCATACCTGACTTGACATACGATGCGGTGGTACAGCACATGGCATGTGTCTTCTCTCAGCACCAGGCGGGACTTGTACCTGTGGCACTGCAGAACTGTTCATCTATAGGTAAAGGCAGGTTTCATTTTATATTCAGCAGCAAGTGGTATTTAACTTACTAGTTTCAGTTCATAAAACTCTGACTCATAAATATTTCATGTCATAGTTGATTCATACCTGTTCATGTGCAGTAAATTTCGATTTTGGTGCTTGTATGTGCCTTTTTCTCAGCTCCGGCAAGTCACTGGTGGTACTGGTCCTAGAACCATATATTGTTGCCCGAGATAGAGGTTGTATGTTGCTTTCCATCATTGTTCCTCTCCGCTCAACCAATGTAGCATGGCTTGCTTTCTGGGGCTGTAAACGGGATTTTGCTCTCATTATTTATAAACCTTCAATAGTATTACACAAATTGTAAGGGCCTGAGATCTTCATAAAAAGATGTGCGATACCCTGGGGTCTTCACTGTCTCAGAATTCATGAATGCAAAATTATCTGCTGATAGCACACTCACTCAGCCAATATTAAAGGGATACCCTGTTAAACTCATAATCTAATAAAGTATCAACAGACATCCTGATCTTTGGTAATTCCATATCGACTGCCCAATAGAAGAAGTATAAACTGTTTTATGATATAATGGCTATAGAGAATGTAGATCAATATCAACATTAAAGCAATGTTATTGACGATGCACTAAATACTCTACAATGATTAAACTGACAACTTGACCAGAATCCAACGAATTATGACTATTATATGCATAGAATATTCCCTATGAGACATATGGTCACAAAAATCAATGATCAAATAGGACAAACATTTAGTATACAATTAAACACCAGTAGGAGGTGATCTGAAGCATGGCTTAAATTTCGTCTGGGATTATTAATTTTTTAGACACGATTTGGTCAGATTCTGGGATGTTTTTTCTTACCTATAGACCAAGTTTTATCAAAAGAAGTAGCCTCAGCTATAGTCTATGGGAGTGGTCTGAACGGCAGTGGTAAAACAGTTTCAAGAAGGTGGCGCATCAGACTGTAAACTTCCGATTCATCTGTGCACTCAATATATGTTTCGCAAGGCATATTTGTTTGAAATAGATAATTGTACTGGTTGGTGAACCTTCTATTTTGGTATTAATAAGTTGATCTTATCAGATCGCATCTAAAAGCACTATTACCCTGGGTTTGTTGTGGTCTGTGTGGTCATGGACACTCGAGGGCTATAATAAAAGAGCACAAGGTGGACCCTAAGGGATATTATTAATCCCTTTATTCACTGCCTCTGGTGGATAAAGTCCCACAATTTTAAAAGCAGTGATTTAAAGACATTATATCTTAAGGAGGCATTGTTATACCGCTAGGGGCGGCAACACCCAATACACCTGAGTGTGGGGTGGCCGCTATAACAACATGAACCTACCACTCGATATCCGTAGATGAAGTTCATAGTAATTATACCATATTGTTTGACCTACCCTTTTGGTTCTCTCATCGGCATCCTCCTCATCACTGTCATCATATTCACCGTTGGCTACCTATGAAACGAAAATATATAGGCGAACACTATATAGTCAAACGTCTTACCATGATACACAAACAACGTTTTTCTTGTCCCCACTTTTGATACACTCTTTTGATGTGACGTTTAGAGTCTCACGTCTTTTAACGTCTTCCAAAAACGCTAAACGCCACATGTGTGACGTTTACTGTGTGACGTTTAGGGTCTTGGGTCATACTACATTTAGTGTCCTGAAAAAACGTCCTGCCCAGCCTAGATCCGACCTCTCATGTGGACAGCGAATGCTCTATCCATTGTGCTACAGATCCAGTTGATGTTAGGTGTACAATTTATGAAACTGATTTTGCCTTGGCATGAACATCAAAATATAAAGTAAGAACACTTGATTTTATATGAAAACGTTTGTATTAATACACATACAGGAATACATGTCATGGATTCAATATGTTTGGCATATTTATCAGTGTTATTGGTTTGTTTTCTGGTGCTATCATTAGATTTGGTAGTTTAGTATGTAATCAAATGACATCTTCCATCCAAAATATTAAGTATTTCCAATTGGCTTTAAATATGAAGTGCTTACTATCAAAATGAAGCTCAATTTTGGAGGAATGCAGCTATTTCATTTGTATTTCCCTCTCCCCAATTTTAGAAGCGTGTTCGAGGATGGCGCGTGATCGCGCATATTAACATCACTACTAATACCTATTATATTGTACACAACTGGTGTGCACATTGGAACTAAAGCTATCATAAAGTGCATAGCTTAGAAATTGATCACTTCATTGGATTGATTCTGAGATTCCATTATATTTTAAACAATGGAATTAGGCGGATTCCCACTAGCATTTAACACATCTAAAAAGTACTTTTATATCTGTGCATGGGGAAATAGTTATGAGTTACTGATGTTTTTCTCTAAGAACCTTTAGTTCCCAAATATTAAGTATCTCCCTTAAAATCGGTTTGAATAAGAAGTTTTTACTTTTAAGATGAAGCTCAGATTCAAGAAAATGAACTAATTCATAATCACCTATCCCTAATATGTAATCAAAGCTGATATAGAGACAGGAGAGATAGAGTAGAAAACGAAGGAGATAATAATGTAAGACTTAGTCAGGAATAAGAAGAGATGTGAGATATGTATTCACATTGAATCTATTCAATTCATATTCAAACGTAAGGGTCAGGTTGCCTAGAAGTGTACAATTCTCTGTGCAAAGTATTGGGCATATGTGAACCAGTAGAGTAGCAAATGTCGCACATATGTTGTGACATTTTTCACACCTCATTGTGTCAAACTTTGTTATAACACCTCATTTCGCTCACTCATAGTAGTCAGGGTGTGGCATAAGTTTAAAGCTAATGGGAAACCCTAAGCAGAGTGGGTTGAGAATGCACCAGGAATGTTTCAAGGTGAGTCTAATTAAGAAAAATCAAACAAAATCGCATAGATCTCCTGTTTCATTAGAATTAGTTAGGGACATATATACATTTCGCGTGACGTTTAGCATCTACAGGCGCAATGTTTAGCATCTACTGGCGCGATGTTTAGCATCTCCAAATAGTTTTGCTGCTTAGTTTATTTTGCAGACCGTCTCAAAATGCGTCTAACATCTTATGAGGACGCCATTGCGTCCTCTGTTGATACAATCGGAGGACACTAGCGTCTTATTCTATGTATCAACTGAAGACGTTGCCCAAACCCAGTTTTTAGAGTAAAGTTGGTCAGTTCTAGCAGTTTAATTTTCTGAAAGAATGCTAAATTATTGAAAAGATCAATCCCCTGATGGCATCTCCTGTTTGTGGTTATGTTTTATCTGCAGAAATAGCCTATGCCATTATTATGCATAACCCAATCACTTAATTATAGATTTAAATTTGACAAGCACGTCTAAATTAATATTTACAGCATGTGATTGATCTTTTCTTCTGACAAAAACTCTACTCTTTTATACATTTTGATGAGGCCCAATTTAATGGCTGAGGTCCCTTTATTCCAACTGAAAGGAGTACTATGCAGGCAGGTAGGGAAGTAACAGTTATTCCTTTCTACAAAGCTAACTTAGAACATGGCAGCATTCTCTATCAATCTGAATGGACAATATAAGTGTTATTGAACAAACTAAATCTGTTCTCTCTGGTCTTGGAATCTGTCAGCGCTATATGCTGCACATCCCCTCAAGATTTCTCCCACATACAGCCAGAAGTGAGGTTGTTCAGTATGCACGGCACAAAGTCTGCAGCCACTTCACTGCCCCCTTCCAAATTGTACGGAATTCATGTATGCTTTTGGCAGAGACAGATTAGATCTTGAAGTAGTCTGGCATCTCACTGGCATTCCACTGGTGGGTAGGCCATCTGAATGTCTGTATGCATTGTGCGGAGGCCTGATCAATGATACGGTACCAATCTTGGGTTAAGAAAAGCAAATGATGGACAGAGGTCTTAAATGTATCTATATGCTCATTCATGATAATTTTGTCATTTATTCCAAAGCCAAATAATGTAATAATATGTTATAGCATGCATGAAAAAAACACCATCATTGGTCGTATATCAAAACGAAGCTAAGAACCTCAGCTATAAGGATCTGTGACATCAGGTGCCTGCAGTGTGGGACGTTTTTGGCAAATTGCCAAAATTGGAAGGTACCATGGAAACAGTTCTTCAGCTAAATTTGGCTTGTAGCATACTAATTCAGGAACTTTAACATGAAATAAAAACCACTGATACTAGCTTCATGAGATTTTACACACATTCAGGGAGTAGTGCGGGGGATCAGTTGGTCAAGAATGCCTGACCTTGGATGAAGTCAAGGTCATTTATTTCAAGGTCTAAGTATGGAGTTTTCAATATCTTTTGACAAATTTTGAAAAACTCCATATTTCGACCTTTCGATATTTCAATCCAAGGTCGAATTCACTTAAGAAATCAATAGCCCACAGTGATCTCTGTATGTGTCTAAAGTTTCATGATGGTAGTTTATATGATTTTTATTTTATAAGCTGATTAAAAAATGACTAAATTATTTATTGTATTAGAGGGTATTCTGTTCCGCCTTTCTTTGTCTTCTTCAGGAGGGTCATATAATTATTAAACTAGATCTGTATGTTACAACGTGGTGTAAGAGAACCTGTATGTTTGATGGTCAGATGCTCTGCTTTGGTAGCCAAGGGCCGCTCTAACATTTTGTACTTCATTAGTTGCTTGTTATATTTCTCAGGAGGAAATCTAGTTCATCTTGAGAGATAATACATTTGTGTCTACAGGACATTTGGCTGTGAGACTTAATAGGCCTATGTTCCTTCCAACCACAGGGTTGATGTCATCTTCAAATGACCAGAATTTGTGAAATGGACACTTTTGTACATGTTTGCCAAACAATTTTCACTTGCTCACCATTAGGCAATAAAATTTAATGATATTCAAGCAATTCATTTTCATTTTACCATCTCTCATTTCAAGAATACCATTGGATATTACACATTTCAAACTCAGCCTTTGTTATCTATGAGATCATCTCCTTCTAGCTCAAGAGTTCATCAGCTCAAGTGATTGACAGTCGATTATAACATTTTCATCCTTTTCCCCTCTGCAGGTTTGACTAGGTCCTGTCTTGACGGAGCTGGTTAGATCAGTCGCTAGTGGGTGATTATCCTGCAACATGGCGCTAGCAGTGTTGTGATACTCTGCCAGTTAATCAAAACTTTATCTATTGTCATTTTAGCAGTCTTCTCAGAATTTCCAGCCATTTTGGAAGACATAGGTGAAGTTAATTCGGATGAGATAACATATTTGTTGTCCAATTAAATTTAAAGGGCACCATTTTTATCAATTACTAGCAAAGTACCCGTCCTCCAGATGGTCACCATCTTCCTCTCACTGTATTTCCCCTCCTCTGTCCCGGTCCCTACCCACCTTCTCCTCTTCTCGCTCTATCCTCTTCTCAGTTAATACACTTTGTAATTTCTACGTTGTGACCTTTTACGTTGTATAGCTATGTGGACATATATGGAGCCTGCTGGGGTGTCCCTCACCCTATCTGATTTCCCCCACACTATCGCTGTACTTCTTTCATTGTCTCCTTCCCTCTCCCACCCTCTCCCTCCTCTTCCGCCCCTCCCTCTCCCTCCCTCACCTCTGCTTCTTCCCTCTCCCCCTCCCCCTCTGATCCCTCTTCCCTTTTCTTGCATTGCTAGGGACTCTTAGTTGCAGGACGTGTTGCTAGGGAATCTCCCATTGCCATGGATTGTAGGACGTTGTTCCAGAAAGTCCCAGAAAGGATTTCCCAAAGGCTATCCCTACTTTTCCCAGCTAAAAATAGTTGCATAGAAGACAACTTATAAAGTAAAAAGGGCTTTAAAGTCACATTTTTACCCCAGATACTTTCAGCAACCACATAAGTTGTCCTTCGGAGAGGGTCAACGGAACTGTACTGAGCAGAACAACTGTTGGTAAAATAATAGATTCTGAGAACAAGACCCACAAAGAAACCCCTGTGTGTATATCATACAGATTACTACTAGTGTATCTTGCATCCTAATAATTAACAGTTTGAACGGCTTTACATACTTACCCACTCTTGGGTTTTACAGTTATTTCCTTAATAATAAGAATAGCATTTCCACAATTCATCCAATTCGGCCACATTGATAGAAGTAATCTTGAAGGTGATGTATGTGGTAAGTTCTCTCCATTGATTGGTCCAAATGGCAAACTATGTAATTCAAGCTCATAAAATCCAGGTCGAACAAACATGATACAAAATTGTTTTTTAAAAAACTGAAATGCCCTTTAAATAAAGTTCTCCTTATTAAGGAAAAAACATGCTGAATAAAATTTGGACCCATGTATGCGAAAGTTCTGGAATATTGTTAATTATTCAAAGCAGACCAAATGACTAGTATGCTAACAAAAGGAGGATGGTAGTAACAGATTGATCTACTAATTGGTTGTTATGCCCTGAAGTGAGTTTTGATGATTCAAAACAATATAGATATCATCTGCTTGAGTGTTAGTCGTTTTCAAAAGAGAAAACACATGACTATGTAAGGGTAAAACAAATATTTGGGACACCAAAACTACAAGGCTTTCATAAATCGTGAAAATGGCCGCCGTCAAATATCACCTTACTTACAAATTTCTGAAACGCTTTCCGGAGCTGTAAGAGAAAAACATTTTTGTTACACTTATGATATAAATTAACTCAAATCAAAATTCAGGATGTTCACATATGAATGCGTTTGGCGATAAACTTACCCAGGACATATTAGAGTCCTAAATCCTACCCCTTTCAGTTCAGTTCAGTTCCTGGTCAAAATTACTACAGTCAAGTGACTACGTTTTAACATTTCATATAACCTACAAAGATAAGAGCAAAGGTTTGTGTGCATTATGCAAATATGTTGTCCCCAGCCATGTTATCAGTAAGTAACTGGCACAGGTACACTTGAGACCTTTGGTGTCAATACATGACACTGATTTTACATAGGGATGAACCGGATTTAATAAAGTTTCTATCCCTATCATGATTTATTCTCTGGTTCTACACTGTAAAAGCTGGGGCCCAGGATGCACACATTGGGCGTTAGTATACTCGAATTAGGGGTTGCCTGGTGGCATTAACGCCTATTGGGTGTAGATTGGGTATGACATCACATTCAATGTAACATTACATGAAATTAATGTTTTGCTGCTGTAATGGACTGAGCTAGGGGATGGAGGCTGACGACAAGCCCGCTCTAGTATAACCCACATCCCACACTGGATTTCTCTGAGCTATAACTTCAAGGTGCGCGAAAATGAATCCATATTCCATTGTAGCATTGTTGAACACAATTGAAGCATCTGGTGAACCATAACTTTTTAACATCATAGTTTTGAAATATTTCATACATTTTACCTTCGTATTCTGTCTTTCAAGACTTAATCATAATATTATTCGGTTGTGAACACTACAATACTTTGAAGAAACCAAAATTGATAAAATATCCACCCTCACATTTCCAGGAAATAGCTATGATACCCTTTCAAAAAAAAGGACCTGAAATGGACAATATTGATATAACTCAGGCAAAATACAATGTCTTTCTGTCTCTGTTCTTCCTTTCCTTTCCCCTCCATCTCCTTCTTATTTGTGTTGTGTTATAGGAAAATGAGTCAGAAGTCGAAACAAATATGTTTCCCAAAGTGATCTATTCGCAAGATCTCTTTGTAGAAAAGTTATTGTAGAGGTTATAGCGCTTCAAATGGCATACATATTATATGAGACAGAACAAAGTATATTTTGTAAAAATACTACCAAATTGCGACCTAATGAGATGCTTGTTTATGTTTTATTTTCTTTTGTGAATAGACCTCTGGAGGACTATTGCTATGCACCGCATAACTTCAGACACTTTAACAGCATTAAATCCTTTGAAAATGAATTCATGGTTTGACAAAGAATAGGCATCAATAATGAGGAGATTAGTTTATTAATTCATTTGATAGATATAGTACACGTCTACCTTCAATGGAAGTTACGACAATCTGATGACCAGATTATTTTGTTGTCAGTTGGCCACTGCAGGAAAATCAGTCACGTTATAGAATCAATTACATCATCTTCACAGTTTTAAATATTTCTAAAATCACAGTAATGCTTTAACAAAGGGTAGACATACATAAAGATGAAAGTATTTGACTTTATTCCCTTTATTTGATCTATATTTCATCGTTTTGCCTCCAGTAAAAGCTTTCTATAAACTAAGTATCAATTGAGATTTGATTTAGATTGATCTAAACAACTCGAAAGATTCCTTTATAAACATGGTTTGCTTGGTAATATAAATATTGGACAATTTGTATGCTTTTTGGAGAGTACAAAAAGGCCTACAAAAGTACTTCTAAGTGCCGCACCTTTCAAGAGAGTGTATTAAATAAATCCCTGTGTTTTGATGATATACACTTAATTACTTTACTAGTAATTGCTCACCCTGAAATATTGCAAACTTTTTAAAAAATATGAATATACCAAAGATAAAATATAGAGGTACTTATTAGGTGTACTTCCTGTTTACCATCATTTGAATCGGCTTGGTTTCATCTGTTCAAATATGATCGTATCTCAAAATATATTTTTTGTGATTTGTGATTTACTTTCCTGAAACTATGGAACGCCATTGGGTCATTTATTCACTATTTATTGATATCTGAAAATGATTTATTGATATCAATGAATCATGTTCAGATATCAATAAATTATTTTCATATATCAAGAAATCATTTTCAGATATCAAGAAATCATTTTCAGATATCAAGAAAGCATTTTCAAATATCAAGAAATCATTGTCAGATACCAATAGATTAATTCTTGATATCTAAAATAATTACAGATATCCTAAAATGACTTTCTGATATCGAGAATTCATTTACAGATATCTGACAGCCCTTTTCAGATATTTAAAATTCATTTTTTGATATCAAGAATTCATTCATTGATATCAAAAAATGATTTTCCGATATCAAAAACATAGCCGATAGCCTTAGACAAGTAGCCACCATTAGTGATATCAAGAATTGACTTTTAGATATCCAAAAGTCTTTGCAAATGAGCAGCAGAAAACACGCCCCTTGAATTTTAGATATCTGAAATTTAATGCAAACAAGCTATAGACAAGTAGCCATCTTTATTGATATCAATAAATGGATTTTTCGATATCAAGAATTGCATTATGTCACCAAACTCACCTAATATGCATAGATTTCTTGATTTCAAAAACTCGCCATTAATGCTCTTCATAAACTCTATGGATACAATTGGGATGTTCGCCAATATCTTCTGGTAAAATTCAATATTTTTTCAAGAGAAAATTTGATGAACGATTGACGATTCTGTCATCGGAAGTGGCAGCACATGAATACACAATTTGACTTTGGGTGAACAGGCTTAGCTGCCGGACCTATTTGTTTTTATCATCCAAGGGCACATTAATTTTCATGTTATCACCAGCCTTGATGAACTGGGTGATACAATGCTGAAGGCCTCACAGGGGTGAAATAAAGTAGTGTCCAGCACAACATGTTACACAAAGGTAGTTGATAATATTAACTACCTTTTTTATACTGTTTTATATTATAAAACATTTGAAAAACTGGGGGTAATACATTATACACAAGGTAAAGCAATGGATATGAACAATACAAGAAACCAACAACTCTTATAAGTAATACATAAAGAATCCATGTATCATGGTAAGGGGAAATAGAGAATAATAAATATTAATGTGAAACACACGTGGCCATGCAGTGGGCTATTGCAGAACTACTTCACTAATATAATAAGGCGGGAAATAGAAGTCGCCCAAAATACTTTTCGTCACACTTTTTTTTTATTACTGGACTCAATTTTGGGGCAAGTAAGACATCTCATGTTGACATTTGGTGGAGTGAGACATTTTTTGTACAGCTCAGTTGCTGGTAATGAGAATCAGGATGGCATGACAACTGTCTTACACTATAGGCAAATCGATTCTTTTTGGTCCTCATTTCAGATATCACAGTCATATTTAAGTATTAAATTTGTTACCTATAAAATGTGTTTCATAATACCCTTGGTAATGAATACCTTCAATAACCTGAATTAAATTTTTACATCACTGGTACCTTTGGGAGGATTTTTTAGGGTTTTTATTCATTTTTTCTCAGTATCACTAGATTAACTTGCCAAAATTGCGAGATTTTTTCAGTTGAGTTGTCGCTACCTTCTTCATATTAACTTGCTAAACATGGTCTGTATCAACCTCGTTCATATTCCAATGCATTTCCTATGCCTTAAACATAGAAAAAGGCAGCTTTTTGCATCATCACCATTGCAGTAGCCAGAAGCTGGAGTACTTCCAGATTAATGTTAATGTTCTGGAAGAAGGCATGAAACTGCTGCATTTGGAGTTGATAATGTTGTACTAGCTGTTCAGAGCTAGGAGGCAATGTCAGTAGATATAGGGTGGGATTGTCGCCGTTGATGTACTTGTTGAATCTTGTCCAGATTGTTCTATGTACTTTTGGGAAACTGTCATTGGTAAACATCCAAACTTACGTCTGCTAGACAAGCATTCCAGGAAGATTTAAGAAGTAACATGATTACGTGTTCATTCTACCCCAAGCGAGGGAGTTTCAAAGTTTTAGTGGTGGCAATTTTTCGTTTTCAGCTGTCAGAGGTTGTCCAACGGGAGTTGAATTTAATTGTCTTGAAATATGTTAGTAGACACCTTTATCAAGACATTGGTGAGGACATTTCTTGGTAAGGAATTCGTTCACAGATCAGTCTTTTGTCCCGTAATACTCCCTGACTAAATGCATTATTATACTATTACAATATACCAAAACGTTCTATAACGTGCATATCACTCTAACCATAGCAGCTTAGGTATCCGAATTAAGCTTTACTCTGTTGCCAAAGTTCATGTTGTTCACAATTGCAGCATTATCTTCAGGTTTAGTTGATGCCATTCTAAATCTGAAAATTAAAAATTAATAAAATAATGACGTTTCCTATACATTTCACTATTGTTAGTTTTTACAGTTCTATCAGTATACTGTTAGAACCATACAATCAAAATTGATACTGGAGCAAATAGAGCAACCATGAAGACATTCCTGCAATATTTGTGGTTATATATAAAAACCATGCTTACATTAATCTTTCCCTCTGTCTTCATGTAAGTAAATGTTGATATTATTAATAGCCCTTGTCTACATGGCTAGCTGATCGACATAATATCCTGATATCAAAAATTCCAAATTATTGATGGCTGACAATACCACCTCTCATTCCGAAACCACTGCTCCCCATGGTTATGGCTGGACATATCATGGGCTGTGTGAAAACCATTTTTGCCAAAAATAAACAGAAGCTTATGACTGCCACCCATAACTCTATAACAGAACCTATGTATCTCCAAACCCCATCCAACGTATTGTTCTCCCTTAATTAGATCTTAGACTCTCTAGTTCTTTCACCAATGGAAAGGAAATTGCATCAATAACTACATGGGTGAGTTTGAAATAGATATGGGTCCCAGATGTGAACATATTAGTGAAATTAAAAAATAAAATCATTGAAAATGAAAAAAATATAAAAAGGCTGTCTTCAGTGGGATTTGAATTCACAATATCCAAATTGGCAGTCCTAGAAGCTTGACTATAGAGGACTCTAGAGATCATGCATATTATAACACTGGGCATAGCCTTGATGCATCACATTGTAGGTTTTCTTCTCCTCGTGGTGAATGAGGAGAATGGGAAATACATTTTGAAGGTCCTTGTGCTAGCCGCAGGCAATATAATGATTAAAATTAATTATAAAAATATATCTTCCATCTGCAATCTTTTTTTCTAACATGCGAATGCAGGACTACTAGGTCTGCATGCATCCTAGACCTTTTTGATAGGACTCTTACATTAGGTTAGACAAGGAATTGAATAGATAAGTACATACTCAAGTTTGATCTTGGTGTTGTCATGAAACAGTTTCGTCAAGGTTGACATCAACTCCTCAATTGGAGGATTTATTGGTAGGTCCATCCTATGTTTCATTGTGGCATAATAGAAGACTATCTATGTTTATTCTGAGATACTCATCGCATTAGCCGTTTTACTCCATGTTAAATTGATGTATGTACCACATGCTATTGGTTGGTATGGGCGGGAGAATATATATATAAGTGTTTTTATTTCCAAATTGCATAACAATTACAGGACAGGAGTAGTGTGGTAATTTGCTTCAATCCTATGCATATGGTATGAATTCCACATAAATTGAATTCAGCAACATGTGATTAAATATAGAACCTAAATCTGAATGTGGAACTCGGGACACTATTGCACTGTCCAAGATTTGTTTTTTCATAAGCCACTCACCTATTGCCTTGTGGGCCACAAAAACAAGGATCTCGGCCAGTGCAATAGTGTCCCTCATACCACATTCACATTAGATTCTATCAATATACTCAGTGGCATAGACAGTAGATATTAGCATAGGTAAAACATTACTGGTATCGGCCTGGATCAAGAAACGAAGACTGAGAGAGGTTCTCTTCATTTAAGGTGAGAGTGCATAGGAACTCTTACAAGGCTATTTGAATACCGTATATACCCGTGTATAAGCCGGACCCCGAATATAAGCCCACCCCGTTTATAAGCCGGGGGTTCAGCACTTCATAACGTTAATATAAGCCGGGCCCCGTTTATAAGCCGGGTGCTTGGAACTGGATGGAAAGATGGAGGGCCTGGTCTCTTCTCAGGGGGAATATACTGAAGAGATTGGCCAGAAGGAGTTCTTAGTGGATGATAAATGATACTTTAAGTAAGAGAAGTCAGTTGTTGTTGATCGATTCTGAATTCTGGTAGTGTTTGTGTTGTTAAATTGAAGTCTAAAACACGAAAACCAGAGCAATAATTAAGGATAATAATACCAATGTATTTCAGCTAAATATACTGGTTTGCAGTTAGTGTAATATAAGCCGGGCCCCGAATATAAGCCCACCCTGAATATAAGCCGGGTCAAATCACCATTTGAAATTAATATAAGCCGGGGCTTATACACGGGTATATACGGTATATGAAATAAACTGCTGGTCTTTAGAGAAGGTTAAAGGAGTAGGAGAGGGTGGGAGGGTGAAGAGGAAGAATGTCTGGAGACATGAAGCGAGAGAGTAAGAGAGAGAGAAGGGGTGATAGCAAGGTTATAGTATAGTTTTAAAAAAAAAAAAAGGTTATAGTTAGGGTTCCTCTCACCAGGCTGCATAAATGGAAGTAAGCTGGAATCAGCCTGGATCGAGAAATGAAGACAATAAAAAAATGATTGCAATAATAACCCTTAATTAATGGTGAGAGTATGGGAACTCTTACAAGGTTATTGGAATATATAAAATAACTGTCCAAGAACCATGAGAATAGGAAAGGAATGGGTAAGGGTGGGGTACAACAATAAAGAATATGCAGCATGACATGATAATGTAGATGAATTATGTAAGTATATGGGTAGGTTCAAATCATGGAGACTGTAACCTTGGGTAGCCATATTAGGTTTACGATTATGAGTTTATAATCTCAGAGTTAGGCTTTTTGTAGGTGGTGTTGATATAATTTGTATAGGCCTAGGAGGCCCATCGTCCATATATCATGACTGAGCTCACTGGCACCTGCATTGAATGCTGCAGTAGCAATGACTTTTCTGACACTGTGAAGTGATAGCTTGGTTGTGTTGATCTTACTGTTCTCAAAATGCGTCTTCCATTTATGAGCGATGATGGAGGTTGGTATTGGTAACATGAGCTTTACTTTTTTCATGATACACATGTTTGTCAGGGAAGTGGCATAATTTAATAACCTTGTGTTTGTATGTAGATTGCGTGTTATTTGCTGTTTTATTTGAGATTATTAGCTGGTAAGGTTCAGGGTCAAAAGATTTAATGGACAGGGCTAGTCCTTCAGACTACCTCAATACACCCTGAAACAATAATAACACTGCCACTCCCACCATGGTGCTCTCATAGCTGTAGTCGAGAGCAAGTAAACATGTGCCTGAGGGTTTTAATATTGATGGGGGCTTTCATGCGGGGCACATACTTCTTATTTTTCATAAGCTCTTCAATAAGCCATTTAACTCGATGATGGATCCAGTTGGCTGTTAAGTCACACTTCGTAAGGTAGGTCCTCACATGGGCCATATTGTTTGATAATTACTGTGGAGCACTCACTACCTCATATATATGTTGCAGGTAAGCACAGGCTGTGCATGTGCCTTTCAATTATATCCTAGGTTACCTTATGAAGATGGTGCATCATGTCCTCATAATCCTCATCTTTGTAAGCCAGTCATCCAAATGTCATCCAAAGTCATCCAAATGGCCGTCCATATATTCCACCGGTATTAAAATTGGTCTGGCATCTAATCTCTGTTTTACTGTTTGATTACCTTCATGATATACATATATGTAGGGTAGGGTTTTGAAAGTATTCCAGATCGGTGAATGTCTGATATTATATTGACCATACCATGAAGTCTGTCAGCAAAACGTTCCCTGTCTAGTTGGTGCCCCACAAAGTCAGCCATTTGTCCTCTAATATGCAGGGAGCAGACATTGCTCTCTCCCTCTCGCCCTCCACTCTGACCGTTTAGAGCTTGTGGTCGATCTGGTGTGTTTTGTCCCCAATCGGAAAGGATATTTATGTGACATAAGAAAAGTCCAAGAGTTTTTCCTTTTTGAATATCGTTTTCCTTTTCGAATATCCCTTTTCCTTTTCAAATATCCCTTTTCCTTTTCGAATATCCAGTCTTATGCTATTCTCACTTCTTCTCACCATGTACTATGATGTATTCCTACACCAACATCTGCATGAGGGGAGAGGGAGGGGGAGAGCAGTGATTAGTACATATGCACTAGTGGCCATAGCTTTGACTGCTTGGGTGTGTTATGTAACACTGCTACACTAGCACTCACTTGTCTCTTGGCATCCAAAGTGTGTGACCTATTTCCCTTGTTCTGGGCTCTAAAATAGGCATTGTTTATGAAGCAGGTAAATTGTTGTTTATTGTCAGAAATGAGCAGCAGTTATCAATTCACTTTTTAGAAATTCAACTTTTAATGCTATAAAGTAGGTACTAGGTGAGAAGGGACTATTTTCTGGTGGATTGATATGCAGTGGTGTGTTGGAAAAGCAACAGAAGAAGATCCTCAAGTAGACTAGTCCCAAGCCCCTATATCCCATTTTATGTAGCACACATTAACCCAACTAACTACTTGTATTTTTCATTTGTTTTGAAAGAACATTTATTTTAATAATAGATATGAAATGAATGCTTCCCCATTTGCAGCTGGGTGTTTATGAATTACATTTTATTAGATGAATTCATATATTCTGAATTACATAAATAAACATGCTGTACAAGTCTACCCATGTTTCCTTTGGTATGGGTAGAAAAGGGCTGTACCAGGGAGGACACCAATGAGAAAAGATGGCCAAATCTTGACATAGGAGTCAGAGCAGCCTGACATGGCTTTTCATATAGGGGAAATAGGAAAAAGGTGCAGTGATATACTTTTCTGTGGTGAATATCTAAGGGAAATAGTGGAAAAGGAGGCTGACATGGGAAAATCGACACTGACATGGAACTTTTTGTTCTGGAAATAGTAAAATGTTCCCGGAAATAGGAAGTAAGCAGTTCGAAAAGAATGTGTAGTATGTGAAATAGCTTGTACCACAGAGGAAAAGTCTGTACCGATTTCATCATTTGTACATATGTCTACTTTGGGACGCAACATGGTGTTAGACATGAAGTAGATGAGGAAGATCTAGTTGAATCGCTATCTGTCTCCTTACTCCAGATGAGCTCATCCAGGGTGGTAATGACAAGAGACAATTGGTCCTGCACTGATGATGACTTCTTTTGAAGGGACCTGCATGTACGAGCATTAGGAATTGCTTTTGGCCTTCCAGCTGCCCGCCTAGTGCATGATGCATCTTGTTCTCCCTGTGCTCCTCCCGGTCCTCCATCATGACCCTTAGGCTTTTGTATTTCTATAACGTTTTATCCTTCCATTGTGGTAGTATATCTGGTAGTATAGATCAATATACTACCAAGCTGGGCATAGATAGTCCAGATGCTGCTATGATTATACTCCAGTGTAATATAGCTGCCAGAAATAATTGTGTGAGGAGGAACCTCAGATGCTGAAGAGGAAGAACGCGTGCAGATGTTGAAAAGCAGTGAGGGAGAGAGAAGAGGGTGATGGCACAAGGAGTGGGGTGACCAGGGGTTAGTTTATGTTACAAGGCTGCAGAAATGACAGTGTATGGCTAGTAAGCCCTGCAAGCACGTAACACAAGTAGCTTCTAAAAAGATTGATTACGTTTATTCATGGAATGTAGTGTTCAAATAACATTTTAAATCCTGGGCAGCTAGACTGGGGTAGGTGGGATTCCACAAGTAAATTCAAAACCACATAATAATTGTAATTACCGCAGACAGTTAAGGATGCTGTTCGCGGCAAGGGCCTCCATTATAGCAAATACCCCTTCACTTGATATGGTCTTACGGCTGTACTCAAAGCTGAAAATAACAAGATCATCTCTATATAACCTGGCCACACTATATAGCTTTACAATACTAACACAGTACCTTTACAACCTTATTGTACCAGAGTTATATTATAAAACTAGCTCTCACTCCGCATGAAGTTACAGATTCATAGAATGGGCGGAGGTGTCATAATGTGTTATATCTGATGTATATATAGTGAGCGTGTTTTCAGAAGTTACATGTACAGGGAAACAAACCACAATACAGGCATAGATCAATACAATAATCATTATGTCTATCCTTAGGGGCTCCAACATTGAAAGTATTTTGCAAAAACTCACAAATATTTTGTAATCAACCTCACCAAACGTGGAGTGGCCGGTGCCATGACAGGTGTCACCTGATACCATATGGTCGCCACCAACATCATACAAAATATCATGACGCCACTCACAATTTCCGGCTTTACTTTTGTTACAATCATCGGCCCTGTGGCCATCTCTCTTACATTTCCTACAAGCATGCTTTTTACGACCCACCCTACTCTTCCTCGCTCCAACCTCGCTCCAACCTTGAAATACCTTGCTTGCAAATGCTTGATGATCGGCGACCAAAAGCTGCCTTGAGAAAGGCGGGTGCAGCAGGCATATTTTGAATCCCGGGTTTTGAATCCATCTGTTGCCCTGGGCATCTAGTGTCAAAACCCCACCTTGTACAGATCACAAACAGATCATCCCGTTCTTGTGTTAAACATACTGATAGCCAACTTCATTACCCGGAAATCGCAAGTATATTAAGTCTCCTCCAACTTTTGTCTGAAGAAATAATCCATCTATGCTTTTGAATAGATTATCAATATTCCTATACTATTCCTATGGGGATGCATTGGGACCTGCCGACCGCCATTGGCACCACAACATTGGAGCCCTAGGGGAACCATAACGCCAGGCCTAGCGTGATGCAATGTGGCATAGAGCGTCCCATACACACAACGGCAGTGGTGTGTGCGGGATACTAGGTAGGAGGGGGGAGGAGAGGGGGGGGGGGGGCGGGGGATGATTCAACAATCTGTAAGGTAAACGCCAGTCACAAGCAACTCATTTATCATAGGAAAACATATATTCTGGGCGGATTTACTTCTGGATGTTGTACTTGGTGTTATTCAAATTACTCTTTCCTGACCGTTATTGTTGTTTTGTTCTAGGGCCCCATTCAGGGAGAACTGACAAATAGTCAGGTTTGTACTCACTCCCTTGGTAAATCCTAGTGCAGTACAAAATAACTTAATATCCATCAATACATAGTCCCTCAGACACAACTATGCATTGAACCTCGAGTTGGACATCTATGAAAAGCAATAATTACCTGATATCTGTCAGAGTTGTAGAAACCATCAGTACACTTGCTATTGTTTTGCAAACTTCATCATCTACGTCATTGCGGTCGAACCTGTGACCAAAACAATGAAGGTATACCGATATAGGCGGTACTAGGGAAATAAGATTCATTTATCATCTATTGATTGTGCTTCAATATCTATATAATCCTAGTGTCTACCTTTTGTAGACAGTCGAGTTTGTAATTTAAGTAAACTTTCATTTTCTCGCCTGTTTAGAATGGCTTCTTGTTAAGAGTGTAAGCAGTGCGCCACTGACAACCCATTGATTTGCGTTTCTGAAGAATATTCCTGAATAACTATAGTTTAATAGGATCATTTGTATCTAAATCAGGAGAACACAGTATTTTGTTATGTGATCCCGTTTGTGGATAAGAGTAAGACACAAGGTTGCCGTGATTGATGTAAATGATGAATGCAATGCATGGCTGAGATATGTGGGTAATAAAGACTGGTACCACTAGCCCCCTCAAAGGGAATAGACACACAAGCAATAGCTCCTAGTATCTTGTGTTATATAGTAATAGTTAACTAGAATATTGAGATTAATAACACACAAGTCTAAGATAGTCAGATGGATGAAACTTAATGTTTGTTTACAATTATTGATATCTGGAAGCATATACTGCAAAATGTGAGGGGAAGTCTTAGGCTATTTACTGGTTTGAAAATCGATTCATTTTCTCATTTTCACTGACACTCGCCACCACACCCCTCCTCTCCCTCTCTCCTACTCAGTGTCCCATACACCTCACCGCCACTGGCATGGTGAGTATGCGATGCTCTATGCCAGTGTGCAGCAGCAGCAGGTGCCTTGCCTATGTGTGCTATGGTGTCGGAATAGCTCAACATTCAAAAGTTCTGTGAAGCTTTCTGGTGGCTAAACCTGAGTCTAGCGTTGTTTATGTACTGCAATGAAGCATCAATTCCTGATGAAATTGAGAGGAAAGTGTCTTAAGATGCCATTATGTGGATATCATTGACGATTTCTATACTATGATGTTGAAAAATAGGCAATAGGCAAATAGGCAACTGGCAAATAGGCAACTGGGCTCTCACGTCGATCTGACGTATTCCTCTGTTCTCTCACATAGGGCTTATTAGTTAGAACGATCTGTTCAGACTCCCTTCGGTCAGCCTCGCCATCCTCACCACAGATCACCATTATTCAAACAGCTTTAAACTCTGGTTCCTGCGCATGCGCCTTCTACCCTGCACACTGCGTTTTTCTCCTTACAGCATAGATTTTAAACTGTACCACTATTCCCATAATTCCATGCGAATCAAGATTCAAATTGGCGGCTATGCAAGTCCCCTATTGGTGCTAAAGAAGTAGCCTGTCAGCTTATTCACGGAGAAGCAGTAGTCATGTCTCATCAAGGTCCTGTGAGAGCAAGGGGTATGGAATTTAATGTGTCATCTGGTACAATGATGTTCAGTATTAACTTACTCAAACTTTTCCAATGTGTTATTGCGTATCAACGAATTAGCAATGGCACTAAATCCTGGAGGACCCATCTTGTTATAGTTCATGCTGAAATAAGAAGTAGATGGTCAAGTTATTTCATTGAAAATGTCTATGAATTAGAAGTTTCTTTAAAAATGTTAAGTTGCATGTACAGCTCATTATTGTCTATAAGCTTTGTGGTCGTTCCCCCGGCTCACATTATTTGAACAAGGTAGATGAAAATTTGTATTTTCAAGTGAATAGTCTCTGTTCCTCACCTGAGCTGTGAGAGTGTTTTGTTGTTGTTCAACATTCGTCCAATGCTCAAAGACGCTTCATTCTCTAGTTTATTATTGTTGAGACTGAAATTCAATTGTAAGAATGAGTATAGTGTAAACTACCGATATAGTGCCCTTAATATCGGTTAGCTTATGTTTGACGATGTGCACTAATATGATGAATCCATACATAGAATTAATACTTGGTGCAATTACGTACATGAGGCACTTTAATGTTCTGTTCTTACTTTCGAGGACAGAACAGAGAGTGCTCACTCCAAGAGGACCGATGCTGTTCCCTGTCAAGCTATAATTATAAAACGGATTATTAGATAATCTGGCTTGATATTCATATTGAGATGTTTGTGTAATCATCCATTAATGATCCTGCCTTACAAACATATGTAACCAAAGATTTGGTTCCCTATTATTTTTATTAAGTATAAAAATCCATTAATAGCAAACTATATTATCTTAAATGTGTGCCAGAATTCATACAAGGTCAAAATTTGTTATACACAATATGATGGCAATGAAATGTTTTAGGTTACATGAATACGTTCGGATTAGGTTATCCTTAAAACGGATAATTCAAAATGAAATTAGAACTTACTCAAGGAGCCGAAGATGGTTGTTCCTACCTAACATTTTTCTAACCTCTTCCATACCAAGGTCACCAATATTCATTCTCTGTAGTCTGCAGTGTTAATGTATTGAAATATCAATGGAGGAAGGAACATCAAAGAATAAGGACAACAGATTACAGGGTTGGTTTTGTCGGATATATTAGTAACAATTATCAACTGAAAAATCATACTCGGAAATATATACATGTTTTTAAATATTTTATTTTAACTGGGTATTAAGGTCCACTGTCAGGGTTTTTCACCAGCCCCAGTATGAAAACGTATCATTGGGTGCCAGGTTCCTTAACAGGAAAGGGGGAAGGGGGAAGAGGTAAGGGGGGGGGGGCAGATGCTTTGGTCATTGAAGTGTTATTAAACACCGGTTACCCAATCTTGCCTGGCTTGGAGGGGATAGGATTAAAGCTGAAACAGGAGGAACTTTCCCCAAAAGTGGGTCGAGAGAGGCGAATCAAATTGAGTGTTAGTGGTATAGTGAAGTATCTGAGCAACATTAGACCAACATTAACTTTTGATAAAGGTCGTTTGACGACTTTTAGATCTTTATAAAGGGCATAGAGTATTTAACCAGATATTTTGGTTCCATTTAAAAGTCTCAACTGCAACTATATTGCATTGTCTTGCTGTCCGCTCATTCTACGAATGCTGTCCTGATGAAAACTGAAATTTGAGCAATTTTGATTGTAAAAATTATTGGCGCTTACATAATATATTTGGATGGTTTATATATTAAAAGAACCTAATGATTCATTTGGAAATAATACTTCCACTATTGACATAAGCCCGCTACTGATATTTGCCTCAAAATTTCTGTTGGAAAAAGAGGAAGTCCTGTTCTTTTTATGTATAGCCTTGTGAAAGCGTGTTTACCTTAAAACTGTCAGATTGGTGTTTGCTTCAATTTCATACATCAGGTCGGTGATACCTTTTTCTGGTAGGTATGCTCGGTTTAAACTGAAAGAAGACAAAGGCATATCTTAAGCAGGGCTTGTCCGTTCTGTCTGCAAAAGAAGTTACTAAACTATATACATTGGACTACATTGATGCAGACCATTACATCATCATTTGATTTATTTGATTTAACAGTTCTCAGTTCCATACAATCTGATATTTTTGTTTGAATAATGGCATAATGCTATGGGATGCGAGGAGTACATCATCATGTACATAAGTCCTGTCAGTAGGTCCTGCCTGGGTTAAGCTAGTATTTTATCAAACTTGGCAGAGGTGAACTATAAATCATAATTCTCTAAACTTACATGAGAGAAAGGGTGTCTTTGGAATGTTGTAAAACATAAATGAGCCCCTGAAGATCAACTGCTGTCAGTGAAGTACGATCAAACTGAATTCCTGATTCACTCCCACAAAGGTACTCTCCAATAGTGGAAGCCAACTCTTCACTTTGAGTTTCATAAACCATTTGGACAATGAGGCGGTTCCATTCATCAGACGTGTCCTAAAGATGAAACAAGGCGTTTTCTCGTTCATGAAGTAACATTTAACTCCTATTGTAACATATCAATGATAACGTTATCTGTACGGTAGCTTTCTTAATATAGTAATTGATGGTGGCGCAACTTCTGTGTGGGTATACTCTAAAGGGATCTTTTGTGAGAAATTGTTTGTGACAGATCTTCAAAGGATAGAACACATTTCTGACAAATGCCCTATCAATGGATATTGAATTTAAACTTCCAAAACTGTCTATTTTTTGTACTGACCTTTGTTGACGATGCATCAGATAAAGTAGCCAATACTCCCCGAACATGGTTGGCTTTTTCTGCCAGGACACCTTCAGATAGGGATGTCAAAGAAGAACATTCTTGATCAAACAGGAGACCACAAAGATGAAGAACCGCCATGCTTGATTTACCCGAAATCAACATCTCCTGCAGTCGTTGCTTTATTGTTTCAGAGTCCTGTTGTACCAGATACATCATTGCCATCATTTCTTGTATAAGGAGATGTGCGAATTCCACACTGATACAGTCATCCTTTTGGATCCTTTTTATCAAACCTCCTAACGACAAGTTAATCACTGTAGCAAAAACATAGGAAAATGTATATAAAATATTTTACCAAACAACCTTTTCATTGAGTGGCTGTGAAAGCTTATAGTGGAGGACATACATGTACAAGGTACTCACACTCTTGTGGCTTTATTCCTGACTTGAGTATTTCTTCAGCACTAAAGACCATTTGCGTAATGCCTGTGCCATCCTCATGATGGAATAAACCATAGTAAGCTAAGTTGCAAAGTGCCTGTAGTGTCTCACGCCGTGTTTGTTCAACAGTGAGTTTTTCCACTTCTGAATTCATTTCTCTACCGAGATAGTTCTGTAAAGGCAAACATGAGTGGAATGTATAACCATACACTTACATTAAATCTAGACAGGTAATATGTCACTATTTGAGGGCCTTCTTAAGGAGATATTGAAAAAATGGTTTCTAACTTCTCATATTAAATCATTTGCTGGAGAAATTTCCAGATTTGAGTAAATTATATAGTTTTATGGACTCCCAAAGTATAATTAGCCAAGACTCACTTTAACAAAAAAGTGTGCTATACGTGTGTAGGTTCTCAGATTCTTGATGTCCCTCACAACAAAACCTGTAGACAGTGCCTGGCATAACTTCATGCAGAAAAATGTAATAGTTGACACAGAGAAAAGGATGGGATTGTTCTCCAGTTCTCGTCTGACAAATTCTTTCTTTACAGATTTGACATGCTTATCAATGTATTTGTGAACTCCATCTCTCATCAAACCAATAATTTCAATAAGAGTATCAAACGGAAGTTCATTGAGGGTTTTCATGGGTCTGAAAAGTAAATAATTAACCATGGTCAAATGAAAACACATTATATATACTTATATAAAACAACGGAAGACTTCATGAACAAATGTGATATGAGGCAACCTTTTCTGAATTTGTCAGACGAGAAATAGGTTTGCCCTTTTAAAAAAAAAAAAATTCTAGTTAAATGTAATTCTAGTTAACAAATTTAATTCTACTATCTGTCTACCAAAATCTCGATCTGAGTTGTAATCTCGGTTATCTATGCTTATCGGTTGAACTTACTGATTCCCATGACAGGTATTTTCATATTTAGAATCAAGAGATAGGTGTAGTCTTTTACCTCCTTAAAAAAACACTCACCTCGACGTAACAATGAGAAAGCATTTAGGCATGACTTTCCTGTGTATAATAGCAAAGCACCAGTCCATTGGGGAAGCCTTTCCAGTTGCTCTATGGATATCTGGGACAGTTCCTGTCCATGGTGACTCATCTAAAGCATCTGAAAGATTCGTGGTTTTAAGGATTACATTCTCTTTTTTAAAAAAAACAAAGCAACTATGCTGAGGACTGATCATCTCAAAACCCTTGGTTTTATGGTATACATTAAAGATAGACCAAACATTTTTCTTTTACTAGGGGCCCTCTGGAAGAGCTATGGTTTTCATGAAATAGAAGGACCCTTTTCTTGGGTAATATTGCGGTATTATTATTACCTATGTTTTTTCAGAAATAAACATCGTACATACTAACAGACTTCTTTGACAGGACAACATCTATGCAACTATTATTAACCTACCCATACACATCACGCAACCTTCACCGTCTTTTTCAATTCCTGCTTTTAAAATATTGGTGTCAAAGTTCTCCAATTTGTAGAAAGAATAGTTCCTCAAAAAGTCAGTTAGCTCAATTTCAGATCCCATTTTTGGAGGTATCGCCCGGAGGTTGAACAAAAATGCCAGCTTGAACTCGTTACCATATCGACCTTGAGCCCACAGTCTAGGCAGTTTTTGTATCACTGTACTTTTCCCAACACCAGCTTTGCCCGTCAGGATAGTCATTGATGAAGACACTTTTGAAGGAATTATCTTATCTAATTTAATAATTTCATCAGTGATATTTGAGGTTTTGGATTCATATTTCTCTATATCGTCCTTCACAATCATTCTTGGCTCAATGAACTCTGTATCAAGGTCTATTGCTTGGTCAAGAACCTTTTCCGCAAGATGAACAGTCCCCGCTATAATGTGCTTCATATTTTTCAATTTCCGTCTGGAAAAAAAAAAGAGATTATTAAGTAAATTAAGGGTCCTGTGCTGCTCTCAGCACAAGCATATATATACTGTTGTTGAGCATGTATTCATGAGTCAGGTTAAATAAGACCTGGTGCAAACAAAGCCACTGGTTTGCCTTCCGTATGTGTTACTTTGTTTAATCCCACCACAAATCTGTGGTTCCATACAGATCTGTATAACATAGATTTACCATCGCCTACAGATGCGATGCATTATTATTTGTGATTCTAATCTGTAGTCCCACAAATGTCAATAAGTTCAATAGGATCATATTTAGAGCAAGGTTTTGTGACTCGCCTGCGGTAAAGGACCATGACAACTGCACCAATACCGGCACTAATAAATGCAACCACTGCTGCCATGGATATTGAAGCTACTGTTGCAACATGTGAAGCTCTGTCTAAATAGAAGTCGATAATAATGTATATCTAGTATTTTCAGATTGTCTAACCTATTATAGAAAACCATTATGAATTGTGGCAATTAACGGATATATCAGAATTATACCTTATTTACCAGACATTATAATGAAATTAATCGCCATTAACGCTTTTCATTAAATCTACAAATCTAAGGTCTTCAGAAATAATTGGATAGTATGTATGATAATATGATTGACATATGTTTCGATAGGAATATGCAGTATTAGTTTGGTTGTACTTACTTTGGCAGTATCCAGGATGGGTCCATTCTCCTGAATGCTGACATGTGATGTTACCTGCACCGTAATATATGAAGCCTTCTATACAGCTCACTCCTACCGAGGCCTCAAATACCCTGGAGTTACCTGCATACTTGCCATGGTCTAGCATTGGAAAGCTGCCACACCTTATTCCTATAAGCAATATATTCACAGATTGTAAAATGTATCTATATCTATTTATTTAAGTATTCATCTCGGAAAATATTTGAAAATATTCATTACCAAATACTTACATATTCGATGATGCTCAAAAGCTTTCATTTCCTTAATTTATTTGTTGCCACATACATGTAATAACTCTGTGAGTTCCTTGGACTGGTCGCCAAGATGATTGAGCCCAGTCATGTGATACACACTTTATCAGTTGAACTAAAGCCAGGGCCAAAACGATTACAATGCACATAATTATGGAGTTATGGTTATTTACAAAACGAAAACACATATTTCAGGTTAAACCATCTATTTTTGGTGCCCCCATCAAATCCTTCACCAGTCAGCAAAAAATGTGCACTGTTGACATGTATACAGTATCGCCAAAAGTACCTACTTAAACTACCTAATTACTAACTACTTCTAATAGTTGTCTTTCAATGCGAATGACCTGTTGACAGCTCTAATGCTACTTCTAATAGTTGTTAAGATCGGGATGCATTGAGGGAGCCAATGTCACTATGTGCATAAAAGTGGGGTAGTGAGTACCACTATAGTATTAATTTGCCATTTAGTCGCTGATCTTTGGGTTCTCATGGAGTTATGGAACCTGATAAACGGCCACTTCCGACCCCTGTTGGGTATTAACGTTTTGCCGGATACTTTGGGCTGATAATGCATTTCGGCAATTAGATTGCAGGAACATGTCTAGTTTTGCAGTGCCACTCTTACTACACAGCCGGCAGTAGGCAGAGTAACACATCTGACTTTCCCTCTTTATTCTGGCAATTTGGATCATTTATTTCATGTTACTTGAGCAGGTTTGATTACTTACATATCTGGCTGAATAGGCGGATATATCACTGGAAGCCAATGTTCAAAATTAGGCAAATTTATTTGTGTTGTTTTCAGGTCCACAAGAGGTTATTGTAAGGGTATCAAAGATTGCTTTCTCCACAGTCAGACACAACTCATTGCTACTGCCAAAACAACACAGCAAACATAGACCTGTGACATGCTATTAAAAAAGAGTTCTGTTCTTGATTCAGAGGTTGAATAGGTTGAATCCAAACATTGGCGACAAAAGGTATTAATTCCCTTGGTTTGGTGGCTGAGGCCCGCCAGGGTATAGGGCCTCTATTTCACCATAAACAGCCAAAGCCATCAAACCTCAGGGAATTAATACCATAATGTTTGGCCCGAGCGGGGACTGTGGCCTAGGAGATCCCAAGGTGGCAAGCCCAAGGGTTCTACCAGGCCACAGAGACTGCAAGGCCCAACCATAGATGGAATTAATGCTTTTAGTGTCAGTGAAAAGTCAACCTAAAACCACCTCAAAACTATTTATGAAGTAAAACTAATCAGTCTAAAGTCCAAACTTACTCTATTTACCGATTGGATTTTGGATTGGATCAGTCATAACAACAGTCATAACAGCTCTCCCTAAAATATGTGCAATTTTATCTGGGCTGGCCCCTTGTTAGCTCTTGTTCTCCTGCCGTCCTGATTGTGGCTCAGGATTATTTATTAACACAGAAATTAGGCAACAAGCAGCGACTTCGTTTAGGCAAGGACATGGACATTGACTGTAATTCCAGCCAGTCCTATATTGTTCCTTGGAAGAATTGAGGTCCATAATTCTACCCTGATATTGTCCTGACTGAGACTGAAACAGAACAATTCAAGCCTCTCATGGCACTCTTTTGACTATGCATGAAAAAGTTCTCATAACAGGAGTGGTCAAACCCCCTTTTGGACTTCATATTTGCCAATGTCAATACACACATATGACTTTTTTTGACAGATGATATGTTTTATTATATCTGCAATACACTGAAAATTAATGTAGTTTGAACAACTCATATGACTTAACCTAGGACCTAGATACATGTATGGTCTAGTCTTACAAATATATTATAACCAGGATCTTACTGTGACATTGTCCATTGCCTGTCCAGAGCTGATGTTGCCCACATGTATAGGACGACCCATTGTATGTGAATCCCTTCTCACATGTGATGTTAAGGGTTGTACCGTAAGGACAGGGATCACAGTCAGCTGTAACCTCGGCTCCATGAATCACTGGTAGGTGTCTAGCACACTGGATACCTATGTATACAAAATAAAACAAGAAGTTTATACTTCTGACTGAGTCAGGTGAGAAATCATTTCAAATACTTCAAGAACCGAAAGGTCTAAAAAGATTTAGCAGACATAGTGATTATAACAGGTTTAATATCTCTCATATGATAACTTTGTTGTGAAATATTATCATTAAAATTATAACAATTTGAGAAAATGATAAGAAAACGTTGTAAACGCCTATGGTATGGTGGGATAAGATTATTCTCTGATGTAGATCGATATTACTGATCCTATAAGTACTTCTTCTACTCTTCACACCAAAACATAGTCTTTGACAAAGAATCTGCTTCATTATACACGCATTCACTACCAGGCCCCAACAGCTGCTCATTACCTGTAATGCGGTAATGGACTAGTACATTACCGGCGCGTTGTCGTGGCGAAGCTAGTTTGGTGGCGCAAGTTTGCCTACACAAGTTACTTCTTTGATTGTTTTACCTGTATCTAGTTATATTCCTCTTGTACAACAACCAGATAAGGTTGATTATATCATATATTTTTTAATTAACCACGTTTTACATGCAAAATTAGGCATGTATATTAATCAACTTATAGGACTTGTTTTCCGCAAAGAACTCAATCTATGATTGTGTTCTTTACTAACGCGCCATGCCTTAACTCGTCCAATAAGTGCTAATTATTTGCAATCTGTGAGTCTTTATCACAGGCAAGATCAATCGTTAAGATCCAAATTCAAGAACAGGTAATATGAAAGTGTTATCATTTAAAATAGCAATGTCAGCAGAAATAAAATGTCTGATCCTGGTGAGCCTTTTAAATAATATCTGAACTCGACAACAGGCAATGTTCATGTGAGGAACCATTCTCTGTCATTATCCCATCTAGCTACTACTGTCTCATGGGCAGAAAAATACACAAAAGTGTATAATTCATATCACTTTGCATAGCGAACATGGCAAAAAGTCACACAATATTAAACAATACAGAATAGAATGATAAACATTACTTACGCAGACAAATTCCATCTATCCCAGACCAAGTGGCATCAGGCTGGCAGACCCTGGAATTTGTACCAGTATAGCTGTAACCCTTACTGCAGGTTATAGCGAGGGTTGTATTGAACGGGTAATATTGCTTGACAGGATCCACTGTCATGTGATCTTTTTGCACAGGTCTGCCACAGTTTATCCATTTTATTCCTGGAACGTCAAACAGAATTTAGTGCATTATCACAGTAGAAGTAGATGTTTTAAACTATATTCTACATTATTGACTGGTCTTTCAATTAAATCGGTATTTATCACTGGAAATGTATTTAACTATGCCCTGTTTGAACTTTATCCTGTTTTGACAAATTATCAACTCAAGGTATCTTAATATATGAGGCACCTCCTGACAATAATCACTTGTTCGTATTTCTTGTGGTTTCTTTTTAACTCAGGTAAGAGAAATATCTCTGCCTTAATAAGAAAAATATTTCAACAACAATGTGTAGTACTTACTGACACATTCCCCGAGATTGATATTCCATGTCTCGTCTGCCTGGCACACAATGGGGTTGTCACCATTATACACGTAGCCTGGTACACAACTTACTGTCAGCTGGTGTCTGAAGCCGTAGGGTGGATCAGATGAATAGAGTCCCTTGTCGGGGGTCTTTATATATGGGCAATCGACCACTGAAAGGGAATTTGAGATATTAATATTATCAACCTTCAAAAGATCTGGGTGTCAGAGTGGCATATTCTATCGGCTAGGGCTTGTGAGACAATAGCACAGCACAATACTATAGGGATAGCATGTGTGATGTCTGCACGATAAGAAGAAATAGGCATGAAAAATAAAAATATGTGGTGTCCCCTGGGATGGATATAATCATCTCTGTCCCAGATGCAGGGAGGGGATACATCTACCAGAAAGAAAGGAGATCAGGAGGAAGTGGTTCCTATCAGAAGTTTAAGCCATGGGCAGCAAGTGGGAAAGTTTGGCACTTTTTATTAAAACGTCCACAAATATCTAAGAAGTATACCAACATTTACAGACACCTGTTGTTCCATTCCAGTTACCGTCCCTCAGACAGGTCCTCACTGATGTACCAGTGAATATGTAGTCCTCGTTACACTGGAACACGGCTGTGTCGCTGTACCTTGGCGTTGGTGCAACACTGACATTTCCATGGTGTAGTGTGGGGAAGGTTGGGCAGTGTACCACTGTGAAAATGTAGAAACATTTCCCGTATTGCTATTGCTATTGCTATTGAATGTAGTCTAGTAACCTATTAGGAAGTTTTAGATTGATCCTCAACATCAACAAGAACATCACCCATGATGAACAAATCAGCATGAAAATCTGTCTCATGAACAATCACACACTAGCAGAACAAGGAGAACCAGCAAGAGTAGGCATTAATCATTTCCTTTTAAAATTAACACATCTGAATACATAAACATAAATATCATTCAAGCAGGCGTAAAACAGATCTGTAAGATGTCTACACATAATACATATAACTGACACTTCGTTTACGAAGGGCCATACAACCTTTACATACCATAAGAGGCCTAGGCCTCAACGTGTCCTATTACTTTCTTAATTATTTCCTGTAAAACCACACACTTTTGACATACATAGTTACACCATTTGGTAATTTATACTAATTCAACATCTTACATTTACATCCTGGGGTGGGGTTCTGCCACATGGTATCGTTTCCTACACACACTGACTCTGTCTGCAAGTCATAGTACTTTTCTTTACACCTGAACTTCACCCGGTCATTAGTGTTCCATCCTCCTTCTGGTGGGGTTCCTTCATAGTAGGCAGTGTTAAAGTCAGGCAGGGAGCACTCTAATAAAGGATAGATTCAAGACATTTTATCAGTATCGAGATTCCTAAATTCATGACATTATTTTATTATATTATTATTATATGACCTTATTTTTTTTTGATCGACGGAGTCAGCTTAATTGATTTGATTCACAAATACCTAAGTATGTATACATTTAAAAAACGGACGTGATGAAGCCGCAATGTTTAATAATTGTGTACTTCCAGGTAGTTATGAACGTAAGGATTAGCTTTAATAAATAATTCTAACCAGGATAACTTTACAAGGAATACAAACTCAAATTTTAGGAAAGCGTATGCATCATCCCCCAATTATTGATTCCCTTTTCTGATCAGATTAAAATACCATAACATACCTCTATGTCTGGAAATGAAAAATCTGAAAGGATTTTTAGTTATTATTGCTGTTTGTCATTTACAAGTCATGTGTGATATCATTTAGCCAGAGCTATACACAATCGATGAATAGAAAACAGAAGACTGATAACATAAATAGTTTGCAACATGTTGTCTTTTATTTTCAAAAGTTGGTAATTGATTAATAAATATATAGCGAATAGTTCATATTCCATGTTCACTATAAATATATAGGCATATGCATGGGTGTATAAATGTAGGCAGATCTGCCGTATTTCAGGTTGTTTTATAGATCAAGATATAGATGTGGATTACAGAGCCATATACTTTCAGAAATTATCTTTCAAAAACAATAACTTAGCCTGATGACGCAATGTCATAAACCCATAACAACTTTTCAATGTTATTGGGCATGTTTACATTATTTTTCAGAAAACCGGGAATGACACTAAATGTTAAAAAGAGCGGATCAAAGTAGAATGGATATGATCATAATATAAGTTTGACTAACATATTGCTCTGCCCTCCTCTTCAAGATGAAATATACAACACTTGAGAAATTTACGATGAATATCAACACTTCTTAAATGAACAATTATAATTTCTATATTTGGATATAATGTTATTCATACAATTTTTTTAACACAAATCGAAATGCCTGAATTATTTCATATCTGTACATGTACTACGAAAATATAAAATTAAGAACGCTAGTAATGAATACATTGATTGCAAATATGTAAGTCAGAAAACAGGTACACATATACACAACTGAACGTTTATGGAAAACTAGTAAAGGAAAATTAATAGAAGGATGCAGGCCATTATATATATCTCATTGCATTACTCACTCCATTGTCTGTTTCCACTCGGTGCACACTTCACAATCACTGATACAGACAGAAGACAATATATGAATATCATCCATCCATTAAGCCTTACTGGTGGCATTTTAGCATAAACCTCATTAAGCCATAAACACTTGTGTCTCGATCAACCTGACGACAACGAAATTGGCGTAAATGTGTATTAATTCCTCATGTATTGATTACAAATAAACATATAATCAGTCTGGATTAAAATCAACATGTAATCATATTCCGCAATAATTTAACTTTTACCTGCCTCAGATTTTACATTCTATGTTGGCATTCTGATGACACCAAATACAGTAATCTCCCGCGGAACCATGAATTAAACATCTAGATACAAGTTATTACCACTGACCTTTGATATATACTAGGTTTTCACTTCACAATATATAATTACTTTCCATGCGATCGTGTAAAAGTTTTGGTTTTACCTGCTTGGAAGCTTGACCTAAGAGGGAGGGATCAATCACAGGTGTTACACTTGTTCTACTTTCGGAGTCAACAATATAGACTAGTTTATCAAAATCAATACTTGATAGATATGACCACAAGCATGCATCGGAGATGTATTGTTGCAACGTCCCCTAGGACAAAAAGGACCCTGACTTCTCCACGACTTCCGCACATGGTTCTTTATATTGTACCTGTGCACTGCACAATTGTTGATACACTGAATATAATATAAATATCCGTTTTTTTTTAAAAGAATTAATGTCAATGCGTTTCCAGGCTCGTTTAAGCATTTAAACTACTTAAATTATTACAAAGTGCTATATCTAGTTATTTCCATATATAGCTGCCCACCCTAACATATGGTGCGCAATATCATGATATTTCACTCGGCGCATCTCTTTCAAAATTTAAAAGAAACTGTTAAAAAAACGTTATGGCCTTATATATTTGGTGTGTTTCAAATTCATGTAATCCACAAAGGACTATATATTACCTGTGGTAAAGGTCGATAATTAACCAAAATCATTTAGATGAGAGAATAAGGAAACACAATATTAAAATAAATAGCAAACTAGCCAAATTGGAACCTAATTTATGTTAGAATACTATTAACAGTCCTAACAGAATTCACTCCAGGCCGGTACTGTTGGCTATTATTTACGATATTTACATTGTTACTCTTTATTTTATTCTTATTTACCTATTTACTTTAGCGATGTTATAACCACTATGGTACGGTCGGCAGAAATGTAGCAAGAGACACCAACAGTAGTTGATAGAAAAAGATAAGTGGAAACCTGTGGAAATAACAGTCAAAATATATATGAAACTGTGTATTTCAAGGCTATTTTAGTCCCAGGTTTGTATTTCAACGGCTTTGATGAAAAGGTAAGTGTAAAACCTTTATATTTCGTAATTACGCTCAGGGTTTCTGTACACATTTCTTTGTCAGATGCATGCATCAAAAACAATGGTTTTTAGATCCACGTACTGCTTTATTTTTTTTATAAAATGTTAGATTTATGAATGAAAGTAAGATTAACTATATCAAAAGGTATGAATTAAGCACAATATAACAACTTGTGGCGAGGTCCAAATCAATCAAATGGATTGTAAGCAAAGAGTCGAGCAGAGACAATTCCATTATACATACATTTTAACAAATATATCACATAAACAATTTTAAGAATACTTAATTACCTGAATAATGAAATGGCGTTCTTTACACCGAATCAAAATCAAAATATCTAATGCAAGTATACACATATGAGGAGATTGAGGACTTCCTCTATTTATTTACTTCCTTTATTTTTAACAACAAGGCAACGCCTGGAAACATCCATGCTGGATAGAGCGGATTTACAGTTGAATGTATCAAATATTACATAAGCCTTAACACATACAGGTCTCTACTTTTGTTATGATGGCTAATACTCATAGTTTACCTGTCTGGAGGACATATTACGCATATGTAATATAATTATGTCCACCCAAAGTGTCTTTTCCCTAATTGTGTGAGGAATACATTTTTCAAAGTTCGAAGCAATTAAAACCGTTAAATCTCAGTCAAAACTGCTCTCCAAATTCCTGATCATCCCAAGGGTGTGGTGATGGAGTTTGAAATTAACACGAAGTTTCATTTAATGTGTATTGAATATTCAAACGATATTGGCTATTGCAATGATCTTGCCAATGGATAAGTGTTTTATTTGAAGTGTGGATTCCTTCTCACAGGTTTCATGTACCCAGCCTCATCTTCAGACGAGCTCCCGTTGCGTAAATCTGCTGGAGTTGGACTGTTCACAAAAGCCATGACGTCCAATGGCTGGAAGACGGGGGGAGTAGGTACTCCTCCAACTGCACCTTCGCACCGAAGTGTATCGCTAAAGAGTGCATTCTCGTAAGGAATAGGGGCTGGGTAGTTGGGCATGTCGACATCCTGGATATCCGAGCCAGCTTCCTCGGCGAGTAGTGGACATTGTGAGTCAGAGTTGCAAGGACTAAAAACATGTGCAGGTGGGGACAACATTGTAGGGGGAGCCTGTTGACCTGTTGACTGCGAAAGCAGGATGGTGGTTTTCTGTTGAGCTTTCATTACCTCCTCAGCTACTTCCTCAAGCAGATTGATGATCTCGGAGAAGTCAGGTCTTTGGTTGGCGTTGTGTTCCCAGCATCTGCGCATCACCTGGAAGCTGTACAAATCCTAAATTCAATTATTACATTTCTATTTCCGTATGCCTTCTGAACACTTTCTGGAGGCATTGATTCTTGGCAAACTAAACGAAGTAAAAAATTCAGCATTCACTGTTTTTTGTATTCAAATGAGAAAGGAAAGAGCAGATATGAATCATCTTGCCAATGTTAGGTATACATACACAGGTTCTGGACAATTGTCAGGCTTCTGGAGTCGGTTGCCTCTCTCTAGATGGATAAGAAGATCCAGGTTTTCCACCATTGGGTAGGGACGGTCTCCTTGTGAATATACCTCCCAAACTGTCACTCCATATGCCCACTATATGGATTTGAAATTAACAGTTTCAAAATTCACCATTGCCGCACAGAATATTTGAGTTATCGAAAATGTGTAATTTTATGAAAGATTTGATAAGAAAAAATTGGTCACTTTTTGTCACATTGCAGGGAATCTGGGATCTACTTTGTTTAATCTGTGAACGTCTAATTTGTTTATGATTTTGATCAATATCTACAACTATCACTAACTAGTACATAACTGTGAGCCTTGTTTATATAGCTGGTTTATAAACAGCGCACTAAGTTCAAATCAGAGTTTCATAACAATAAACGATAATAACCAGCCCTAAGCTGAATAGGAGCAATATGTCCTAGTATAACTAATGCATCCGTTCAAACGTTTTATTTTGTAAATTCTTGCTAAGTATAATAGTCACTCGACAATCAACAATGAGAAAGCCACATTAGTTGGTATTTTTTTTTCAAATTTAATGTCCAATAAATTATTGTCATTGACAGGATGCATTTCAGAATATTTTACTTTTAAGTAGAAATCACTATTTTGCACTTACCGTGTCAGATTTAGAAGTGAAGAGTCTCTCGTCGAGACACTCTGGTGCCATCCACTTGAAGGGCATGGGTTTGTTACGTCCTTCTGGTCTGTAGTAGTCTGCCACGTAGATGTCCTTAGCAAGACCGAAGTCTCCTATCAGCACAACACCTGCAGCACTCACCCTGAAATAATAAGATGAATAAAACTGAACTACTGGCTACTGCATGGTTGATACTTAATTCAAAATTCAATTTAGAACCATTTTCCAAAAAATCTAAAAACTCCAAATAATCATTTGTATTGATTGTGGAAGCTAATATCAAACATATCACAAACACGTCAGACAATAGATTCCATGAATTATTCTTTTCATCTTAAAACTGGGAATATTTTGAGAGGGTCGGTTGCTCACTCCAACTCAAAAGAAATCTACAAACGTGTTATGTGTTGGATGAGAAGTAAGAGGGAAAATGAGTACTTACATACAATTCCTTGCAGCCAGGTCCCGATGCACAAAACGTTTAGAGGACAGATATTCCATTCCTCTTGCTATATCAAGTGTGAACGCTGAGAAAGTCTTGAAGTCATACATCTGTAAATAGGGAATATGATGAGGTTTTTTTTCATGAAAAATTAGATTAAATGTAAACTACTTTGACGTTCATATATATATATATATATTGCATTTTTATTCAGAAACAAATAACATTCCGAAATTGGATACTACTCTCTGCCTGAGCAGGTCTTTCTGAGAGATCCATTCCTACATAAATCTTGATCATAATTATACAAAGTTTTGTTTTCCAGAAAATACATACATATATAATATAGCTTTTGTTTTTATAAGAAATGATTATGGTTAATGTAATTAACTTTCCTGTGTGTTCTATCTACTTGTAACTAACTCTACAGTAAATGTTTACATGCTTATAAGTTTTCACCCATTTTAAAATGCGATACACAATGCAGGTTAAACGCTATGTACATAGTGTTGAAATGTCAATGAATAAAAGTAATGCTACATAGATGTATCGATCTTACATAAGGTCTTGTAGTCCTTTTTTCTTTCCTATACTGGAAAGCATCTCAGACCAGTCTGAGACATATTTACTCATCTCCTTCTATTAAACTTATATCATTTTCTGTTAAATGATAAGAGCGTAGGTATTGAATAATATTGTTTCTATGTGAAATGCAATGCATATTTAGGCGTGATAATCATGGTAAGGTATATATATGGACAAAACCAAGAAAATAAAGCCTTTGGGAAAGAGGCCGTTCATTATGCCGGGTTAGTTATGAGGTAATATTAGCTTTCAATTGATGGCTTTATGATAGAGTTTCGCCATATGGTACTTTAGTTTTATAATGGAGTTCAGGAAGAGAGAGATGTGGTAAACTTATTTTAATAACAAGGCAATGCTGGATAGAGCGTATGTATTAAATATCATATAGGCCTTAAATAATAAAAAAGTACAGGTCTCTACTTTTGTTATGATGGCTAATACTCATAGTTTACCTGTCTTGCAGCATATTTCCTCAGGTCTCCATTGATCATGTAGGGTAAGACTACATACAGGTCTCTAGGGTTCAGGATGACACCCATCAGGCTCAGTACGTTAGGATGTTGGAAGTCCTTCATTACTGTCGCTTCATTCAGGAAGTCCTCAATTTCCTCAATATCTGCACTTGTACCCTCTGAAAGAGGTACAAGTTTGATGTCAAGTAATAAACTGATGATTAATGATAGGTTTAAATTGTCCTGTTATATTTAATTACATGTTATATTTAATTAGTAACAACTGATCTTGGCGACTCTCCACTATACTTCATTTCTAAGCAGGGGTACGTTACATAAAGGGAGATATGCAATATTGGGTCTCCAATAAACTAATACGGGAGGTGTATCGTGCGTATTGGTAAAGTGGATTGCGTCCTAAGTTTAGATATTGCATCTCCACTTGCTAGTGATATATCAACATGATTTAGGAGGAAATCACAATGCAATATCACCAACTACTACCTTAACCAATATAAGACAGACACAATTCTGCATGTCCTACATTAGTCCATTGGAGATGCAATATTGCGTATCTCCCTTTATGTAACGCACCCCAGAACAGAAGTTTGGGGAATTAAAAACCAATCTGTATATTTACCTTTGAGTGTCTTTAGAGCAACATTTATAAGTTCACCTTCGATGGATATACTTGCGTGGAAAACCTTACCAAAGTTACCTGCAAAACAAAAAGATCTTTTTAATTCACTTAATGAATTCCATGTATATAAAGTGACATTTTTAATTTGTGATACGAATTCCTAGTTTAAGTGATAAACAAGGTTGACAAAGGGTTTAAAAAGAATATAAGTTTGATTAACTCTTGACTTTTAATAACATACATCCAATTATACTATTATATGACTATGTAAAGTAAAGAATGGAATATTTGTTCTCCAGCCAAAGTTTAATTTATTAAAGTAAAACTCTGGGCTGGAACACTTGCAGGGCATACAGCTCAATTATGATTCATAAGTGGGAACTCACATTATGATACTGGTTTCTGGGCAATGATATTGTCAGAATCAATCAAGTAATTTCTTTCCCACTCTCCCAGTCTGTAGTAAAGTCCCAGTCTGTAGTAAACAGTCAAAGAGGCCACTTTACTTCAAGGTCAACTTAGCTATAGGGCTGCACCCCAAGTTAGGGACATTGCTGTATTAACCATTTTTTTTCTTAATCCTTGGGTATGAACATGGTTTTTTTGTTCATAAGTTCATCAATTGTGCAATAGGAATTTTCTCTGTATTTTTCTAAGAATAAAAGACCATCATTCCATACCTGCATAATTATAGTGCAAAATTTGAGTAAAAGGAGAGAATTAATTGATATAGGTTGTCTTCACACAATATGAAAAAGAATTTTTGGAATTGTGCATGCAACAGTTTCAAATATACACAGCCCTGAATCTCTGCTTTTGTTCCACATATGACAGTAACATTTAACAGAAAAACTCAAAAAACTAAAAGGAACCTTAGAAAATGAATTAAGGCAATTAAGGTTTTGGTCCCTAACTTAGCACACACCACTATAGAAATACTACCTAACACTCACTGGTCACGGTCTACTGATCCACTTGACACTTGACCTCAATTCTCAAAAGTATATACATAAATATTTAGCTGTGTTTTTACTGTTGAAATCAAATGAAAGAGCTCCCTGAGCTTTCTGCTGCCACTATTTGTTGTTATACATCCATATGCTTTATAGGTTTGCATTTCCAAAGCAGGTAGAAGTCAGGGACTATAAATATTTAGCTTAGATTACAATATATACTGTCTGAGTGCATTCACTTCCATTGAAACGGAAGTTTACCAGACCCTCCGTCTTGTCATTTATGCATAGCACACTGGGAAGACACTAGCCAAGTAACAGACAGAGTCTTCTCTATTAAATGCTGCCTTACAGCCACACACATTATTGGATTATTCATTATAGTGTACATAACATAATATCTTAGTTTTCCTCAATGTCTGAACAGAGGTTATAGTCAGACCAGTGTCCCCCTTTAAGGGAACAGCATCTTAACAAGGCAATGATAAGTTGTACTAGCTGATATCCATCCTTTTCGAATCAATATATATACAAGTATATTGGTCGTTTATTTCATTTCATTTGTTTTGGCACATGATTTTAAGAGCATGCCACTCATCAAACCTGGCATTTTACTGAATAATAAACCATTAAGTGCTTACCTTTACCAATTCTCTTGTGCTTCTGAATGTTGTCGCATGTTAGAAGTCTTGCTTGAATAACTTTCTGTAGTGCTGGGTTGAGGCTTGATAATATGTCTCGTTCACTTACAGCCACCGCTGCCTCACTGTCAGTCCTGTTTGCTGCAGAGGGCAAGGACAGAATACCAAAGCCTCTTTAAAACACATACACTGTGCCAGTATTCAAAATACAAGTATTTGCAAGTACTTGTGGGATCAATTGTCTCCCATATTTTATTATCTGTGCTTTCCACTCCAGAGGTGCACTGAAGTGGGTGTGAGGAGAATATATGTTATTGCATTTGAACGAGAGAAATTTGAAACCTTTTTCACCGTGTTACATTCTATATATAATATATCTACAAATGTCTGTTTAGCTGCTGTACCTTCCAATGTAGAGAGTGGAATTTCCTGTGTAGGATTGTGCTTCCTTTTTCGCCATCTCCACAGAATGATTCCAACAGAAAGAAGCCCAAACACAAATAAAGTGGCAAGAAAAATATAGATTGGATTATGTTCACTTTCTTCAACTGGACTTTTTGCGATGAAGAAACCCAGATCGAATTTAAAATCGTCAACCGTTACCTGAAAATCATTAAAATTTAAGACATCATTGAAGTAATTGGGTTCATGGAATTGATAGAATATTGTCAGATAAAAAAGGTCTTATCCCTGGAAACCTTGTGTTTTCTCAGTAAACTGATAAAACCTGCTTAATGATATCTCATAGAAGACAGCACACACACTTACATGACTCTATCAATATGTAACGAATGATGGGGGACTAACCATTATTTGAAGACTCTTTTTTTCCAATTCGAGACTCATATTGTAAGCGTCACAGACCAACGCATAGCTGTCCAAGTTGATGACTGCACATTTGTCGTTACTTAGGAGAATAGTGTAATCATTTTTGGAACAGCACAAGTCCAAATTCTCTCCCTATGATGTAATGGGAATATCACATTAACTAATTGGCTCTTAACTCGGTAAAGTTTAGGCCAAATTCTTCTGTAGTCAGGTATGTTTCTTAAGAATGACTTTGAATTTGTACGAATTGTCTTAAGGTCGATATAGAATACTTATGAGTAACAACAAGGAGATTACTGACTATTCATTTTGTCCAGAGAGAAGCTGTTTTACAGTAGTTAGTACCTCAGGCTTTACTTCCACCCACAATCCTCTCATCATTTTGCAATAAAATTGATGCCAAATCAATCAAATCCTTACTTTCTACTGGGAGTGCTTACTTTTAGAGTCAATTCTCCATCGTTGTATTCAAATTCGCCCGGGTAGAAGTACGGTTTAGGAAAGATGACAAATTCCTTGTCTGGGAAGAAGGCAGAAAGGTTCCTGTATTTCTCCACCCCGTCCAGCTCAAGCCCTATGGATGTTCTGAGGGTAGACTTCTGTTCAAGTTTAGGCATGGTACATATCATCCTCTGGCTACTTTGAATAGAACACTCCTGTATAAAGAAAATATGTTTTGATACTCAACAATAGATCGGTAAGAATGTTGAGAAAGGAAACCTACTGTTCGACTAAGAATAAAATGTTTTTCCAGTTATTAATTCGTATTACCTTCCTAGTTATATCCATGCCAGAGATGTTTAGTATTTATCATATAAAAAGCGTAACACTACTCATAATAAGTAATATCCACCCTAACTATCCGTTTTATGAAATTTAGTTAAAATAACAAAACATACCTTACATTACTGTTTTTACTAATCGAGTTAATAGTTTGATGTTTCCTTACCCCCTTGGAGTGTAATACACCGACAGTCAATATCTTGTTGGTTCCATGAAAACTCACAGAATTAAGGAACCGGCCATGGACTGTGATTTTACTTCCACCCCTGTATAGTACGTTTGATATGTGTTACAATAATATGAATGATAATGATAAATAAATACTTAATGTTAAAATCATATGGTCGACGTAAGGTTTTCAACACCATCATATACAATACAATACAATATATTAGCAGAATATGCTATACTCAGATTTCTAGAACAGCTCATTAATACTGTTTCATAAATTGGGGGACACCATTATAAATGCTATCAAAGTTCTTAATTATCAAGATTTAAGAATCATGTTAAAAACAATGTACATCGTTTGTACCACCAGCAATCTCAAACAGGGATTTATGGAAAAGGTACTTTGTTGTTTATTTTTGGTTCATCATAAATAACATTTATTTCAGATATGCCCTATACGATGTAATATGTATAGTATTAGTATGATTAACATGACTCACGTGAGGAAGGCCCTGTAGGGTGTAACGTGTTCAATGATGGGGTCAGGCAGATAGGTGAAGTTCAGCTCTTGGTCGATACGGTACCTTACACCATCAAGTAGGAGGTCCACCCACACCAATAATTGTTTTCCAATCATACTGTTATTTATAGAGTTTGTCTGATAGGTTATTGAATCATTGGTGTACAACACACCCCTGAAATATTGAAAAAAGGAAATGTGAACGTACACATTTCAAGGAATTTGTTATTATTGGACTATTTATGACATGGTTATTAAGAAAAGAATTCTGACCATGCTTGGATGTTACAGTGGACTTAATTAAAAATAGTTAGTATATATTTACTTGTGCAGTCAAGAAATATCCCTCTTCTGTGATTATGAAAAGATTGATGAATAGATAAGCCTTACAGATTTGAATTTATGGGTGTTACGTCAGAAAAACACCTTTGTACTGGGTGTGTTGAAAGGATTATTTGGAAGAGATTGAATAGTGTAACTAATAACTAGATAATCTGGTTGTATTTGTTCATTGCATGATAGTATTCTGTCATATGTTGAGAATTATTATCATGTATCTGATAAAATGCTATCAATAAACAAACAAACAAACATATCAAAGTCATCACTAAAACCATACGCATAGATTCAAAGGAAATATTTCTGTATGAATAAAACCGTCACCAACTTGAACGATGTGTATTCCTCAGCTGTTCCCATGAAGACCTCAACTGTGATGTTAAGTTTCAGCTGAGGCTTCAGTAGCTTTCCCTTGATCGTGACTAATGTGCCGCCAGATGCAGGCCCGAAGTTAGGCATCATCAATTCTACGTAAGGTGCCTTAGGAAGAGAAAAATATAATAGTCTGATATACTTATTGATCGTATTTCTCGTGGTAGTTGCCTGGTCTCACAATACTTTTACAAACACTGATTGAAGTACACTTTATAATTCCCTTTCCTTAGTTCCAAATTCGTCTTTAAAAAACTGGGCAAGAATCTATGAAACATACCAGAACAAGACATCAAATATGTTGCAGTGGGATTATGAGAGAATGAATCAAAGCTTACTGCAATCCCTTTGCAAATTGAGGGAATTAATTCCAAGATTATAATGCGGAATCTAATATCTTGAGTATCTCTGAATCCAGTCTGATCAACATAATGCAAAACCAAGAAACTAGACAGTAATTGATTAGCCAAATGACATTCATTTGCAATATTACATGATGCTAATATGCAGCTCTCCATTGATGAAATAATTAAAGAAACAAAACATGTTGGGCCACTTTGGCTCCGAACTATTATTACACAAATGAATCTCCTTTTCCTTAAGAGTGTTGATCTTTTATTTAATATGACAACAAGATAAGTGTTTTGTTATTGTCAATATGAAACATTTAACGAGACAATGTATCGGAGCAATTTGGATATCATTATACTTATTCCAAGTGTCATATTTTACATAATGGATAAAACAATGATGAAAGAAAATAAGAGAGATGACATATCTTACACATCTTTTCCCATGGCGTGAGATGTGTCCGTCTCTGCATCTGCATCTATTACACTCCTCACATGTTGTGTTCTTCTGTTCATTGCCAGGGAAACAGGAACAGTGATTGTCATCCTCCTTCACACCAATCTCCCTGGAACATATTGATATTTCAGTATATATTGTTATGCTATGCAACAGTTAAAGGTAGGGCCCCCACAAGATTTAGTACAATATTACAATCCTTTGTCTTGGAATTGTCTCCAATTGATCTAACAAAAATTGATGAACGAATAATTGTACGGTCTAGGCTTAGGGCTGACAGTCCCTTCAAACTTCGGGAAAGCCTCTTGTCTCTGGTCACCAAATGTCAACTTCAGGGCCAAGAAAGTCATTAATGCGGCAGGCGTCAATCAATGACGTTCCATTTTTGCAAGCCTAGACAAAAATCAGTCAACACCCGCCTTGCATTGGTAAAGGGTCAGGTTATGTTTGTCGTAGTGTTCAAACGCCAGAAATTAAGGATTAAAGACCTTGAAGTTGGCAGGTTACCACTGAGCTCGAGGCATTGGTCATTTATTCATTTTTTATTCTTTTCCACTTTCGTGACCCTGACCTGGCAGGTAACGTTAAAAAGAAACATTCTTAATCCCATGCTTGATGATTCTTATTTTAAATGAAAACAATTCTGTTGAACCAATACCTACCGCCCATATATGACAAACTCATACAGCATGTTGTATTCCTTTAGAGTCTTAGGATAATTCAAGTAGTCCACATATCGGTCTCCAGTAAATCCAATAATAAGGCTATCAGTCACAACGCTCAGATGCCAGTCCACAAGATTCCATACAAACTTAAAGTCTCGCCCAGTTTTTTCCCATCTTGGATTTGTATCGCTGGATGAATGTCAACAAAGAGACAATAGGAGTTATTAGTGCCGTTCCCTGTCTCTGTCAATGCAGCAACAATAATTTATGTCTGTCCACAAAATGAAACCCTATGAGGAGTCAATATAAAAAGTTTGAATAAATAGTACACCATATTTGATTTAGGAATTATGATTAAGACAATAAGAGATGAAAAACAATTCCCTCAACTTTGATAGTAAATGACCACATTATCAAACAAAACTAACTATTAACATGAGAACGTTTTTGGAATAAGAATTATTCATGACTTGTCTTATAATTCTAATAAAAAATTGATCCAGATTGATTTATAGAAACATTGGTGTAGTGATCAGAATCTAACTTATTCCAACACATACTAATTTCTTGCATCTCTTCAGAGGGAGATATTCCTAATCCAACCTTTTTCTTACATGCCTTCTATCAATCCCATGAAATTTGTGTTATGTAACATTGTGTAACCTCATTATATTTATATTGATTATCAATTATCACCCATTTATTATATTATCTCAGTACTAAAATCGCTAATTATGCTTAGCTACCCAGTACTGTGCAAGTCTACTTATTCATGCTAGGCCATGGATATTACATCACGGGCTATATGCCCCCTACTCTTACCCAGATCCTGGAGGAAGATCTGTAGTTTCATTTAGATTATTAAATCAGTTGCTTGGCTCTTCTCATGAAGATCACACATGTCTCTGTATTATTCCATCATACCTTGACAGTTGTCATGCTATAAACATGTAAGGTAGATTTGAAAAAGCCACCTGAGGTTTCGCCTAGGGATTATGCACCAAACAGTGCACCAGCGGCCCCTTAATGTTGGTCATTGATTTTATATTAAGGCATAGGGTAGGTGAGCTCTGTAGTGTGAGGTTAAATTGTGTATGGAAAACGAATGCTTATTTAAGGGAACAGCATGCCTATCTATACGCGCTCAAAGTAGAGTGTATCGGGTGATCTATTGTCTTTTCCATCTCATCCCATCTCATAGAGAAAGTCGCCTCAGAATAAGGCCTAATTGTGCAAATTGATTAAATGCCTCTTCTCCAATTTCATATCAGCAGACGCTCAACTTTTGCTAAAGATTGATAGTGACATATACTTACTTATATGTATATCTTGTTTCGTTTAAGTGCATTTGAAGAATCAAATGCGTCTTTCCAACGCTATGGCTGTAAATCGTGAATGACTGTTGTGGTAGGTGCAATTCTAATCTTGTGATCTGTAATTATCAAAATGATATGATGACTAAGGATTCAGATTATTCGGGGTTTGTCGTTTTCTGATGTGCTTCAATTATTTAAATTGGTTTGAACCCTCCATCGTGCCATTTGCTATGATCACTCTCAGTTAACTTTGATTAAACACTAACGGTTTTTTATATTTTGTTCCGTTCTTCTCCTACCCATCTAATATGATTGATTCAACCAAAATGTTGGAGGATTTTCTTTGGTTGTAAGTGAGGGTCTGAGGTGAAAGAGTGATATTGTTGTGTTACTGAGGGGAGGGGGTAGTAGTCAAGGTTATGTGGATAATGGTTGGCTTACAACAATGCCACAGCATTCCTCAATTGAAATACCATTAACATCTAGATATATAACACCGGCAGAATAATTCAGTCATATATGTATACATACGTCATTATTATGAGTAGGTCCTAACTTTGGTAATATTGTGTGTCAAACAGCTGAAAGTACAACACAAATTTGGGTAATAACATTGAATTCATTTGCCAGTGGGTAATGAAATTAGAATTCTTACCAATGCTGGAGTGTCAAAAATTAGGCTGACGTTCATATCTGTCCTTGGTGCGCCCCAATACCCGTAACGTAGGGAGGAGTCCCAGATGCCATCGTAGAGGCCGGTGACAGGGAGGAAATACTGGTCTGGTTCCTGTGTCAGCCTCCCTGTGCCATCACTACACATGTCAGTGCCTTCCACACCTGTGCCAGGTGGGCACAGGCACTCCGGGTAGGGCACACCCCCTGCCAACAACTCCATGTATCGGTACTCATCGTGTATTTGCCTTTAAATGCATTGAATATGTGTTATTTCTTTAAAGGTTGAGGTCTGATTAAGTTGGCGAAAATGTTGACGTTCATATATAAACGCATGAGGGAGGTTTCTGAATATTGTTTTCATTTATTATATCCTCTAATAGCATTTTCCAAAAGCGTAACCTTGACTTTAAACTTGTGGAAGGGCATTAACAGGATGAGTATCAAATAGATCACAGATTGAATATAAAAAATCTGAATTATTAAATTGAACATTAGGTAGATGAATGGAAAAATGACCAATTAACCAACTCATATAGAATAAAGGCATGGCATACATTCTTTGTATATCTGTCAGTTATATAATCTACGTTCTTGCTAAATGGTTTATCATGATGAAATTAGTACACACGCCCGTGGGAATGTTTTTCTTTATGATAATTGTCTTCTATTTTTTGCTGCAGTTGTATAGTTACTTGTCATCAAATGTATATATTATATGTAGAGATGGATGGAGAATTAAAAATGTATGTCTTTCTATATTCATTTTTGTAACGTGTATACTCTGTCACAGCTTGCACAGAGAATATGGTAATAATTGTAAAATGGCTTGCTACATAAAATATTAAACAAAAGAAAATATGTGAATCTAATCCTAGAAAAAACAATTGATATCTCTAAGACTGTCACGACTAGATTAGATTATCAATTGTAAATGTTAGTCTAGAACCCATACTATAGTGGAATGATCTTTACTTTCAATATTCCATTTCCAGATGATTAAATTAATTTCTAACAGTGATTTTGGTATTCAACGAAAGGAGAAAACATTCATTCTCACGAATCATTCTGTTCCTCTGTGAAGACATCAGCAAGATGCACTGCCCCGGTAAATGATTTGAATTGACCATGATCTAGTTGTTCACAAAAAATAATATTAAAACATTTGGACATCACAGAATATATCTAAATAAGTGTCATAGAATATTGAAACATGAAGATCCATTGAATTTAAGACTGACAACAATTGTTGATATTCTTTTTTGTATCTGGGCGGTCATTAAGAGGAACGAGGAGGCATATCTTAAAAGCTTACTGCTACTTAGGCCTGTAGTCGGTGGCAGATAAATACTGGTATAATCAGACGTGAGATCCCTGGTGAAGGACCTGGGCTTCCTGGTAGGCGTTATCTGTTTTGCGTTGATATAGACAGCATCAAGGCTCATGCGAAGTCCCAGGGTCGTATTGTGGGATGGCAGAGTGGATAACTGCAAAGTTAGGGATGCACTTTATGACTTCCTAATACTGATTCCCATTGTTAAAATGTGAATGATATCAGTCAATTGCTGTCCAGTTTAAGTGTATATCAATGGTTGAAATAAACAGGAAATATCAAAATGAAATAATCATTAATCTATGAAAAATATCATGAATGTAGTTGTGTTGATGTTTGTATCGGTTACTCTAACTCACATTAGTTTCCGAAAGTCCTGAGATGAAAGACATTTTACATGTAGATTTGTTGAATGCCGTCCAAAGTAGGTCTAGAACATGAGGTCTTACTGGGTTGGATGATTTTTCGCAAGTTACTAATATAGATTGGTGAAAGACCAATCATGACTTATGAAATGACTTATGTTCCTCTTTACATAGGTCATGTGTTTCAGGAAAATCAGTCACAAGTCGCAAAATGGATATTTTTCAAGTGATTTATTCACAAATTCTCCATATAGGAATGTACTCATTTACAACCTCTAATGTCCTTAGGTATATACACACATGCATCAAACTTTGAAACGGTGTATTAAACATGCCCTTGCATTCTTAAGCTCATTCTATAGAGTATATTAAGCTACTTTACTAATAACTGTCCGCCCAGAGATATATTGCAAACTCTATTCTCAAATATTTAAATATCAAACTCAAAATATAGAATTCCTTATTTGGTGCCCTATTGTTAACTTTCTTTAGAATCGGCTTGAGCTCAATTTTTCAAATATGATGATATCTCAAAAATGTTTGCGACTTGTGACTCATTTTCCTGGAATACATATATGATATATTCCCTATAGCATGTAGGCGGAGCTTTTACAAATTAGAAGCGAGCTGGAAACAATATATATTCATCAAATATGATAAGCCTATTTCGTGTTTAAACCCTGTATCGTTTATATTATTTTCAGGTACATTTTATTTGAGTTTACTTTCAATACATTAATAATCTCATGGAGCTCAAATTGCAATAATCTAATAACAGCTGAGATGGCTAATATTTACCCTCAGAGATGGATCAACACTAAACATCTCTTGAATTGCAGGACAGCTCTACAAATATTGAGAGGCTCAAAAACACAAAAGCGAGCCTTTAAATATATATATGGATATGAGTTTAGACATTTCGTCGAGCTACATATTTCTTCTAAATCATTACCTCTAGCCCTCCTAAATAATCTTTCGCAGAATAGACATCTTCAAATCAAACTCAAATCAAACAATCAAGTATCGGTCACTTGTGATGAAATTTAGTAATTAAGTATAACTTTGTTGATATTTTAGCTAGGTCACAATCCCATGCAATCCCATATTTACACCATATATTAAGAAATAAAATAGACATGATATACGAACAACAAATGTGCACGTATATGATTTCCACTTCATGTCATACACTTTACGTTTTAGATCAACGTTAATAGCACTATACCAGGTTGAGCCCTCAATTCTAATTTGTGTTGAGTAAAACGTAATCCGTCGTTTAAGGGTCCGATTTGCAGACAATGTACAATTTGCAGCTGTACACATTAAATAAAATCTGCTAAATTAGGCTGCAGTTTGGTCAATACTAGGTAAATTCGAGTATATTAGGCATTGCATTGATTATAGCAATCAGTTTGTTTAGGTTGAACTGTATTTTGAACTTTATTTTCGTCTGAAATTTGGGTTATTTCAGAGAATTGGTGAAGCTGAATTGTACATTTTCTGGCGAGTTTACCCTTAACTTTTTCATTAAATGTTTAATTTCTTTCCACTTTAAATTTCTAATAGGAGCGAGTAAATCCTTCCATATTACTGGATCAGTAAAATGGGGAGATCCTTTAACTTGCTTATTTTTTTAATCTCTAAATTTGGTGTACAGTTCCATACAATTTAAATGTCCAGATTACCTTGATGAACAGGTGCACAGTTCCACGTCTGGTAGTCAGGATCGTCCAGAATCGCGTTGAACCATTTTGCCCTTGTTCGACTGCCTCAACCACAGCTTCGCCCTTAGGTCTGCAAGTCAGAGTTGCCCCCACATTTCCCCATCTAAGTAAACTGTGTGTCGATTTGGTGGTCCCATGGCAGGCATATTCAAATCCTAGGGAGAGGCATGTGCCATTGTGCAAGACATTCCTAAGTATTCTAAATTCCTTTTCACATATGAGGCTTTGTTCACAACTGAATTCCGACGCTCTGCTATTATCGTTAGGCGGACAACCTTCGATGGGGAAACGAATTAGCTCTGAGATTAAGTTATGTACCGGTGGCTTTCTTTCCCTGGGGCACTCGGTGATAAGAGTGCCTCGTGTTTCTTCCTGAATATGTGTTTCTTTGTGGGTGTAGTTCACTTTATAGTGAAGTTTAGTTTGCAGGGTCCCGTCACAGAAGGCTAAGACCAATGTGAAAATAGACAGACTAAAACACTTCATTGCATCTTCTCTACATAAGAAACGGATGCTTTCCTTAGAGACAGCTCATCTCTTTGACTAGCAGGAGCGATAGACACAAATTATATAAAGTTATCTTCATTGACAGTACAGCAACATTATTTGCTAAACCCTCACCAGCATGATTCGGCAATTAGGGGAATATCAGAAAGATACACTGCGGTGCAAAGTTGTGTTTATCCATGATGACTATATATCCTTACTGAGAGAGGCAATATTGATATAGTTACGGAGGATAGGCATTAAAATAAATAACATGTGGACAGGTTGGAAAAGAAAAAAAAACTAAACGTAGAAAGTCTTACACCCACCAGGTCCTTTATGTGTGATTTTTATGAAATTGTGTTTGTTATATAGGATAGAAAAGTTTGTTTTCGTTGAAAATACAATGAGAAATGAAATGTGTACTGGGGGAGGAAGAGGGAATGGTAATTTCATACCACATGCCTTTAACTGGTGAAAATTACCACACTACTCCCGCCCATAGAAATAGCATGCGGTACATACACCAACGCGGAGTATAAGACTAAACAGATATATTAACACTTTCAGGCCTTCTAACAGATAAATAGTAGGCGACAACGGATATGAACTGGGTAAAATCATTAATTGCTCTATTTTTTTCCGTTGGAGCACGACCAATGGCCAGTATGGCCAGTGGTGATCCAAGGCGGATGTAAGATTAATTAGACTGTAAGCAGTATATGAAGAGTACACCCAATATGCACCACAACCACTAAAAATGGCCAAATCTCTCCAATGTGTAGGCCCACTAGGCCTATATTTTTAAAGAGTTTTTTTTGAAAACATGAGTACACCACAAGGATGGACTAATCAACTTGCGAAAATAAAAAAATAAAATCTTATCATTTTTAGCTATAGTTTTAATTAATGTTTACAATATATAACGCTTTCTTCTCACGGCAAATTATTGTTAAACGATTCCTTATCTCTCTTCCCACATGGCCCCATTCTTCCACCTAGTGCCCTACATTTCACCTATGAATGATACCGATTTGTCTCACTAGATATGGTTTCACCTGCAAGCAGGCAACCGTTGTAGTGAATCCAGCAGCGTATAATGATAATTCCTTTCCTGCAGAGTTGGATGTCCGGAGGACACTTGGTGAATAGGTAAATATGATATTTGTATTTAATCAATGAATGAATGAGGAAAGTTAGAATTCTCCATAGGAGATATGACTAACAATTAACCACAATGGACAGTATTGTTTGCAGCAGATCTCCAACACTCCAACGCTGATAGCTAGAAATCAGGGCTAGACAGTGTACATATTAAAATTATAAATGAGTACCGGTATTCAGATAACTTGACACGTAAACTAAGGCTAGGCCTACTTGAAACAAAATGGCACTACTTAACGCACCCTCGTGCATTGCCAATTGGTTGAAACAAAACGTATGCAGCTTGCAGTAGCCTACCTGTCCCAACATAATTAAATAGAGGGTAATGACAATTATACTGATATTATAATGATCTCTAGCCCTAGGTTATACAAACCGAATTTCATATGATTACCAAATGTGTACCGTAACGTTGGTAATCATATGATTTTGAGCTACTATTAATACTTTCTGATACACTACACAAACGCAGCACGCAATGTGTATTGTTTTTATTGGGACAATACTATAGTGTCTGCGTTGGTATCTCATAATTATATAATTATAGGCAAGCCAAGTGTCTGATCAATGGACCGTCCGATGCTGCCACCTGACGGGACCTATCGGTATTAAAGTTATTACAGAACTAAGTGAAACCGTCTGCTTGCGTCAAGGCAGCCTACACTTTGTCATCCGGTTTGCCATCACCGCCCCTCCGACCCCTCAGTGGCCTCACGCCCTCAGAAGAGCTTGAATTCAGGCAATTTTTTTTTTTTTTTTATTACCATTTTGGCCGTACAATTTACAATATATTACAAAAAGCGCCTGTCCAACTTGTGGATGTGTTCTCGCGTCGCCTCAATTCGATACTATATTTACCTTACACTTCGTCATTTTACCTTTACAATTACGCTACTACAGGTTTTCACAATGTTAGATTTCATCCTTAGTGTTTGCTTAATCACGGCTCTTTTTCACCTTACAATTCTTCATCTTCCAATTCAAACTATCCAACATATCCAGCAATGCCGATGTTAGTAGAATATGTTTAAGAGGAGTGCGTGAGATTGGTTGCTTTACGCCCTTACCTATCATGTTTAAGAGGTTTGAATAATGGGAAGATGTTAAAGGTAGGACTAGCCTACCGGTAGCCCACTTCAGCCGAATAGGCTAGGCCTAATGAAACATTTAACACAATTGTAACGTTAGGCTGACTTTATTATGTAGCCTAATGACATGTAGGCCCTGAGGCCAGAGAAATCAAAACTAGGAAGGAGTTTAGAACATAATTATTAAATTAAATGAACGCCAAAAAATAAAACTGTTTTAGGCCTATAGGCCTACCCTTAACCAACTTAGGGAGGCAACAAACAATCAATTTATAATAAGCCTAGCATCGATTTTATCTGAGAACCTGGTAGACCTGGTATCGGAATGAGCAATGGAATCACCGTAGGCCTACAATTGAAGAATATTTTTGTTTTTAAAAGGACAAATTGTAGGGTAGGCCTATTAATCGAATGTACATAATATAGGCCTATTCTAATATCGAGGAAAATGTATATAGGCCTTAACCTAAGGCATTTCGGTTTATTCTACCTCCCAGTAGTTAGGTGATAAGAGCGTAGGCCTAAATAACCCAGGTCGCTGCCTTGTTGCCCCCACCACCCCCACCCCTACCCCATCAAGCCTGCCAGTAAGCAGAGTAAGGGGACTTGATCTAGGCCTAGGCCTACTGAACGAAAATCAAAACTGAAGCCATGTAACGTTAGGGCCTCATTTTTTCTCAATTTATTTATTTTATCATTGATATTATTTTTAGGACAACCTGGACGAACTAGGCCTACTCTGTAGAAGGTTTTGTCTAATTTGGTAGCATATTCACTAATGTAGGCTAGGCCTACCCTAGCCTTCGTTGCTGGCCTTGATTCCCCAATATTCTGCCTCTGGGGGCAAGGGGACGGATACTTTGTCTAGGCCTACCCTACATGTTTAGGCCTACTGAAAAGCCACTTAGGCCTACAAATTCTTTGCAGTCTCTAGCTGTTTGTCCGTCGTGAGTAGGGGCGAGGAATCCCGCCTGACGTCATGAGCGAAATTTCCATGACATCATCAACATGGCGAGAGCGATGATCGAGGATGGAGCGAGTGAAAAGCAAAAACAAGGTGGGTTCCAGCATGTTGCCATGAGAAAACAACGCTTGCCGTATTATCTTGGACATAGTCTATGTATTGCTCTCGAATATTAATAATATTATCATAGACCAACACGCACTGGAGTAGTCCACACTCAAATATTCCTTTAGGGGAATAAGAACACGTCTGAATCAGTGATCATCCGCCATTGACATTGTCATTGATTAGGCCTTCTACTTTTTCTTGGCACACATGTAGGCCTAACCTCAGGCCTGACTGTATGAACCGCTACCATGTTCCTAAAACAGTTGTTTGAGTCACTTAATTGGCTCCTAGGTTCCAACTTCGCCACAACTTTAGCCTACCTGTTTGGGAAAAAAACTTTAATAAATAGGGCGGTCTTTATGAAAGCCG